>JANLJB010000415.1:0-30066 GCA_026212285.1 Bursera cuneata
TATATAAAGTTTGTATATAAAGATGTAATATTATAATAACGTTATTTATTAATATTTATTGTTTTGACATATTATTTTTATTTGATCAATTTTAAATTTTAAATTGCACCAAGTTTTAAGGTCTTTTTTTTTCTAGAAATAATGATATTCTTAAAATTTAGATGTTTTTAGTCGAGTTTAATATTAAGAATCAAATATATCATTATTTTTAAAATAGAAATATAAGTTCGACAATTAAATATATTATTTGACAAGCATTTAGTATTACTCAATAATTTAGCATCGTGTTACACACTTGTTTAAAATCTTCTAAATCCCTAATCTTAGTTTTTTGATTTTGAGAAACTCAAACGTAGGATCATACTTGATGAAAAGGGTATGAAAAAATTAGAGTAATAGCATTTTCTAGTGTGAACTCTGAATGTCATGCCCAAACTCCATTAGAAAACCAAAGTAAAATTTTGAATGTGATGCTCAACATCCGCTTAATGAATTAAACCAAACCAAATCAAACCAACAAAGAACAGAACTTATCCAAATCTTGAATGATTTTGATCGTTTGATTGGATACATGGTCTGAATACTCATCCCAACCCCGTTCATCAGCTATTATTAGGAATGGCCAAACTTACTCGTATATGTATAAGAAAACGTAACTAAGAACCCTTAGCCGAACGGGAAGTTAAATAACGTGACAGGCACTACCTCTCCGAGCAACAACTGTCAGTCCTCAGGCACACTTACATGCCAAGGAAAATCCTGCCCTAAGGACAAATGCTCCCCCACAGTGACATCCTCAACAAAAGCTAAATTAACTAACAACGATTTCAGGGCAGGAGGTGATGGTGGTGGCCCATCAGAGTGTGACAGGAAATACCATTCAAACTCCGAGCGCAATGTGGCCTTGTCAACTGGGTGGTATAATGGAGGGTCAAGGTGCGGGAAGATGATAAAAATTACGGCTAGTAATGGGAGGAGTGTGTTGGCAAAGTTGGTGGACGAGTGTGACTCGCAGCGAGGGTGGGATGCAGAGCATGCATATCAGCCACCTTGTAAGAACAATATTGTTGATGGTTCAAATGCTGTGTGGAGTGCTTTAGGACTGAACACAGACCTGGGTGTTGTGGACGTTACTTGGTCCATGGCCTAGCTAGCTATAGTACTGTGACCAATGAACATTGTTGAATAAGGATCCAAGGTTCACAAAGTTAATTGGTCCATATAGCCGAGCTTTTGCCTTGCCATTGAATAAGGACCTATAAGTTTTGGGTCATTCCTATTCTCTCTAGCTGTAGCAGAATTTACAAGAAGTTGGCTACCGGCATGGCTTCAGTTTTATGTAATAAAATTTATGAAAATTTGAGCTGAATATCTATAAATTAATAGTGAATTTAAATTAAAGAAATATATTGATATCATCTTGGTTTTGTCTTTAAAATTAATTTTTTAACAGACTTTCAATCGTAACTATCATTAGATAAAATGATAAAAGCATCATATTATCGATACCTCGTTTTATATAAAAGCTGAAAATGAAAATTTAAAAATTAAAAACGCTTATATATAATTTTTATATAATCGTTTCCAACTTTTGTGTTGATGTATGTTGTGTATGGACTATGGACATTTGCAAGTATAGATAAATCATTTAATACTATAAGATTTTACTCCTTCCAAATTACAAAAATCTAAAACTCTTCAAAAACTTTAAAAAAACAATCATACATAGATAAATCTTACGTCACAATCAAATTTGATCACGTTGTTGAAATCGCATGAAAACCTCAAGGGTTCAAGAGGGTGCATTGCACTTTAAGATGGAGAAGATGTATTGAGCTGAAAAATAAGAAAAGAATTTTGCACCATGAGGAACCAGGAAACCGAAATCTAATAAGCTTTCTATTCAATCTTTCATCTCTTTCTCTCTTCTCTTGTGGTATGGACAAGTCCAATATGGCATGATAAAATAGAAATTAATAGTCAAGACTGATCAGAAGTAGCATAGCCACACGATGAAGAAATCGAATTTCGAGCCCAACTCATCTAGAGTTGGGCCAAGAATTGGGCAAAGCGTCAAATTTACTTATTCTTCCAACCCAAAATATATACTCTCAGTCACCTGCTCCTCCTCCTCCTCCTCTTCCTAACATGGTGATTCATAATTAAACAAATATGAATACTGATTGGTAGCAAGGTCGATTAGCTAGTCAACTCGAACACAGTCAGAGTATAATATATTAATAACACATGTTGATGTTGTCACTCATGTTGATTAATCACGTTAGATGTGTTTTAACATCTCTGAAATTTCAACTGCTTTTGTACATTGGCAATCTAGAATCATTTCCTTTCTACAACATTCGGGCCCATATTTAGACTTTTTCTTTCCTACATTTTCAACATTGTCATTCTATGAAATCAATTCAACAATCATAATATTTGATATGCTTTATGTACCATACGTCCTTGAATCCCCCTTTTTCAAAAAATAAATAAATAAAAAAGAAAAAACCTTGTATATATTTAACACAAAACTATATTAGATATAGATTTTTTTTTTTTTTAATTTTAAGAGTTTCATATCTAACTAGATATATATCATCTATTGGCCTTCCTATTGCAATTCACGCACGCATGCCAGCCCACAATTGGGGTTTAATCAGGCAATGGCGATAACCCACAACTGGTAACCATAATAATTTTGTCATTACAGTAAAGAAGAAAAGTGGGGTAGCTATTATGGTAGCACATTCATTAATTGGAAGCGTGCATACATACATATATTACTCGATAGGGAAACTTTACTCACCTGACCCCGCCAAGCCTTCTCTCTTCTCTTCTCTTCTCTGCATTCTGATAAAAGATTTAGTTGATGTGATACACTGTGGTGACCACTATCTCTGAATATTTATTGTGTTTGTGATTGTGTGCTTGTTCTTCTTCTTCTTCTTGGCTGCATTTGAGAACAGAAACACATGTAAATATTCTATTATCAGAAGGGCCCAGCTCTTTTAGGGCTAGCTAGCTAGCTTTCTTATCTGTAGTATCATCGATTCACCGTTCACATGAATGGTCACTGAAGTGGAATTTAGCATTATCCACTAAGAACTACAGTCTAGCTGTTTCTGAATGTCTACCGGTAGACTTGACTTTAGCAAAGATGAACAGAATGTAAACTCCCAACCATCTATGTGCTAGAGAGGCTCTTTTTTTTTTTTTTTTTTGTGTGAAAGCTAGTTGCCTTCATATTAAGTACCTTACCGAACCTATCATAACCCTAGCTGGCTACAAGTGAAAACAACGTATTACAGTAACCTATTTATTTTAGGGTAACCGAAGAGCCACATGAAGTAAAAAAAAAAAAAAAAAGAAGTAAATCCTGTAATTAACGTTTAGCATGAGTATAGTGCCTACCAATAATCTCTCCACGAATTTTTCCATAGCTTGTGATTCAATGAACATTATTGTTATGCTTTGAAGTCGAGAGGACCACTCTCAATAATGAATGTATCATGTGATAAGATCATGGAATTTACTTTGTTTAAGTAACTCTTACCATGAAGAGTTTATATACGACAGCAAATTAATATTAGACTAATCTTCTCAAAATTAGAGATCAGTCTCTGTTGGATGTTCATAGATAGTGAATTTTCGTTAATGTTAGGTCAAGGACTCAAGTTTAAGGTTATAATTAGAAAGTGGCCTTGAATCCTTGATACCGCAGAAGGAAAGCCAAAAATTCTCCCATGAGATGACATGACAGCATTTCACCCAATTATCAACATTATCATACCCACAAAGTCTTCTATGAAATTTTTATATTGTAGTCTATTTAAAATAATAAAAGTAATGATCATAGGATAATAAATAAATAAATAACTTGAAAACAAATTAATTAAATCTAATTAAAAAATTTAATCAAGATAATGATCATTAAGGATATTTAAATAATAAAAATAATTACGCCTAATAGATGAAAACAATTGCAGACTGATGGCTTGCACGAAAAGCCAGCGGACGCTTGAAACAATAAATTGACCGAGACAGTGGCAGGCACGTAAATATTTGGAAAAACAAGGGCAGAAAATAAGAAGAATTGGAGTCCATAAATGAACTATCTATAAGACTACATCCAAAGAAAAGCCTGGCAATGCTAGGAGTAGACTGTCTGCATTGACGTCTAAAGATGGCGTCATACACTAAAGCCTCTCGTCACCTCCGATTGTTCCTTTTGCTTTCCGCTTCTTTTTAAAAATAAGATAAATAAAACTTTTACATTCTTCTTTTTTTTTTTTTTTTTTTTTCTCGCATTCCTATAAATTTGGGTCTCAATTTAAAAAANATTTATTTTTTTTTTTTTTTTTTTTTTTTTTTTTTTTTTTCTCGCATTCCTATAAATTTGGGTCTCAATTTAAAAAAAAAATTAAATAAAAAACTTTATTAGAATTTTTATTTTTATTTATTACTTTATACCGGTGGAAACGACCATTTTCCGGGCCGTAGGAGCCTAGCGTTTATTTGTACGAAGATTAGGCAGAAAATCGGTAGATTTGACTGGGAATTTATTGTAAATCAGATCACTCTTCGATTGGTGCAAATCTTTCTATTCATCTTGATTTGATGTAAATTTATTATACGTCTACTCCATTGTGAATGCTGCTGCTCCCCTCGCAGAGTTTGCAGCTGCTTCGATTAGGCAATTTCAGGTTATGAAACTTGAGACTCTATGCTCTCATTTTATTACTTAAATAATTAACACACTAACTTTCTCTTCTTTCTAGGCAAAAAAGTGTTATCCTGATATAATTGTTATAGTTTTTCTTTCATAATTTTATAAATCTAATTAATTGCGATTTTTCTCGTAACAATAATAATACTATTATCGACTCTTATATTTACAAAATTACAAACATTTTGAATAATTCCAAAAAATGTAACAAAATTCAATCATTAAAATAGTTAAAATCTTGAAAAAGAAATTAAATCCATTAGTTAGACCAAACTGAGAATTACCATTAACACAAAATACAGGGAAATGATTTGCAATTTCACTTATATTACATTGAGAAGTAAGATCTAAAAATATATTTTTTTTATTATTATAATTATTAATTTATCTTAGAATTTGTGTTAAATTAATTATTTTATAATCATATTTGTAGTAAAAAATTATATTTTTTAAGTAAAATAATAATTATAATAATAAAAATATACTAATTTAAAGGTTTTAATATGTATGTTTATAGTACACATTAACATTAGACTATTATAATTACAGTGATATTTTAAATATAAAATCTATATCTTAATTTTATATTTAAATTATAATATGATATCATTTAAATGATAAGATAATTTATCAATATTTATTATTTTAATTTTTATATATTCAATTTATCGTTTATATAATTATTAATATTATTTAAATATAATCAGTAATATCTGTATATTTATATAATCTTGAAGTATTTATACGTACAGTTGACATGTAGGATGATAAGTATAGTTTTTTAGGTTTTAGATTTTTTACAATTATAATAATCTTTAGCATGTGCCAATATAATTGACATCAAGGACAATAAATATGATTATTTATACTGATCAACATTTATTGGTGATAAGCAATAAATAGTAAGATTCATATACAAATTTTTTATGTTTTTTTTTTACTATTTATAAGTTAATCACCATTTATTTTTTTTAACAATTCATAAATGATCAATAGAATTTATAAATTGTGGAAATAAATTAATCCAAAGTATTTGGTCATCCTATCAGTTTCTCAAAATTCAACTTGATGCATATATATGATAAAATATAACATCATACATGTGCAATCTGCTTTATAAATTATGTATTTAATATGGATCTATGCTAAAGTTATTATTATATATTGAAAAATGCAAAAATAAAAGGATCAGTGTGGTGATTAACATTTATTGGTGATAAGCAATAAATAATAAAATTAATGAACAAACTTTTTATATTTTCTTTTACTATTTATAAGTTGATCAACATTTATTATTCTCTGTATGATTTATAAATAATAGCATAATCTTTAATCATTTTAATTTGTTTTACCATTAATATTTCCAATGCGCCATGCATTTTCTTTTAAAAGAAAACTCTTTTTTTATCAATTTCATTCAATTAACTAAATTTTGTAAAATTTGTACATTATTATATTTTATTATCATGTTATGAATTTAATTGGACAATTTTTCTTAGTATTTATTATAATATTTGATTTGTTTTTCTTTACGTTTCGAACTTAATCTAAAACTTATTGATTATTATTATTGTTTGAGTAACAAATTTATCATATTAGAAGTGTATATGTTTTGTTACAAGTATCTGTCAATGTTATAGATTTTTATATTTAATTGTTTTAAACTCTTTTAATGAGTTTTTTTGTTCATTTATATTATTATATTTTATTATCATGTCATAAATTTAATTAAATGGTTTTCTTTTGTCTTTATTGTAATATTTGATTTATTTTTTTATATGTTTATAACTTCATCTATAACTTATTATTTATTTAATTGTTTCAGTAACAAATTTCTCAAATTAAAAGTTTATATGTTTTATTGTAAGTATATATTAATACTATAAATTTTAATATTTAAATATTTTAAATTTTTTAATGAGTTTTTCTGCTCACTTAGAAAAAATTCAAATCAAACTCTCATCTTCTCAAGTTTTAAAATAAAAACAGTTATTAACTTTAAAGTAAGTCGAAATCAACTCTTCAGGGTCTTTTTTGTCTCAAATTTAAAAATTATTCATGAACTAAGATTTGTTATTATTGTATGAAGTCAACTAATTTAGATAGAAGAATGATATTAAAAATTTATTGATAGAGTAAAAAAAAAAGAAGAAGTTAAATTAAAAAATATTACTTTAAAGAATAGATAATTATAAATTATAAGAATTTTATTTATTTATTTTTATCTATAATATCTGATTTTATATCTAAAGAGAGGGTATAATGTGCGAGTTTTGCATCGAGTTACCTTATAATTAATAATGATGTTGAAACGGACATTCTATGATAAACTGCCACGTGCAGTTCATCCAACTATGTTGTCACTTTATTTTTTAAAATTTTATTCTCACTTTGCCTGTCTGCCATCTGATGATATTCTCCAATTACAGAATCCCTGGTCCACGTGGGTCACCCAGCTATGCATATCACAAACAGTGACAACGTGACAGTCCCCGAAATGGCACCCCCTACAATCGCTCTACCTGTCCACTGATTGGACTGTCATAGATGGCGCCAATATCCATGATAGTCATTTCCCAATCCAACGGCTCTCGTTCTCCCGTCATCTCATCCAAGGAAATCAGTATCTTTATTTAGTAAAAAAGTAAAAGCCACGTAACCCCTATAAACAATCCACCTTTGGTCCCTCATTGAAATTGCAGTCTCACAAGACAGAGACATGATTACCCTTGTCTTTATCGTTGGATGGATCTTGGTACTTAAATCCAACGGCTCATTTTCTCTGCATGCTCTCGAGTACGTGAAGCCGCTGTAATAATAATAATTAGGACAGAACTAAGAGTGAGAGTTTTGGAGAAAACAACAGGGTGAATCCGTACAGTTTACAAATATCAGTGACCGGCTTTTTTATCGGTAATCGGTGGCAGATGAGTGTTTCCAAGCAAAAGATCTGGCGGTCGACATTCAAAGCTAGGCAGTGACGAGGGGCCCGAACAAGAGACAACCCACAGGTGACGTAATCTCCAGTTGCTCGTACAGTGAGCTCTGTCCAATAATCCCCATCTAATCAAGTGTGCCTCGCGCTTGCTTAAAGGAGAACAATGGGGTTCTTTTTCATTTATTTATTCAATAATTCATTTTTTACCCATGCAAGCCTGCCACGTCATGAAGCTATTGTTGTTGTAAATTAATTTTAATTAATTTTTTTATATAGTTTCATTCGAGGTTTGTAGGGTATCTAAAGTCTTGATGTGATCGATCGGACTTTACGACAACTTTTTGAAACATTGATTAGTAATTTATGTCATAGTATTATGTTTGTCTCTTGTTCGTATAAAATTTGTTGACTTTATTTACATTTGAAATAATTTAAGATTAATTATCACATTAGTAGTATTATTGATAGTTTAATTGTAGATTAATTAAGCTATAATTGTAAATCCAAATCCAAGTCGCAGAGATGGTGGAAGTGTAATTAATGCAGTAATGAAGGGTGTCTCTTAACACACTCACGTGTAGAGCTTTTCATGTTTCACCAGGGAAATAAAGCAACGAAATTTCGGTCCAAAGGAGTGAAGGACCCTACGAGGGGACAGCAAATTCAATCCCTGAAGACTCACGAGTGCGGACAATTTTTCGCCGTTAAATCTAACGGCACAACATCGTGGAATTGCTTGACGCGCTAAAGCTCGCTTAGACGTTTAAGCAAACGGCTGATTATCGCTTTTGCAATTATTGTCCTCCCATCTTTCTTTACAATAGTATATAGTGTCACTCTCTCATTTGCTCGCCGGAATTCCTCCGGAATATAACCGGAAAATATTCGTTTTCACAGCTCTAATGGGTCGGTCTTGGAATTGAGATCTAACCGGTAAGAAACTTTTATAAGGTGATTTTTTTCTCCACTTCCTGTCAGTGAAAATAACATGGAGTTCTCTGTGTTTATCGTTCAAGATATGAAGATCAACTCTCAGTTGAATTCATGTAGCTTTAGGCTTTTTTCTGTAAGTTGTTTACTGTGTAGCTTTGATATGATTGTATGGGTTTCGTTAAATAATGAAACTTGTACGCTGATGTGTTCAGTTTAATATGAATATGATATTGGTACTTTTGTTTCATTTATTTATATATTATTTTTGGCTTTTAACGCTTCATGTATTGTTTTATAGTAAATCGTAGCTTCGAAGAGTGCTCTTATGAAACAAAACTTGTTCTTGAGATTCTATAACTAGATCTGTGTTGATAAAGTTTACATCTCTTTACTTGTGTTTGATGGAAGGTTGGAGTGATAGCTTATAGAATTAGGGTTTCAGTGGTCGACGTGAAGTATGTGGTTACTATACGTAATTTCGTCGCGTGGAGTTGTTTTATTTTTATTTTTTGTTCTATATTTGGTTGTATATTGTATTTTTGATTCTTATCATTACGTTTAGATCTAGGTGCTATAGTGAAGTTGAGAGGAGATCAGAATCTCTCTCTCTCTCTCTCTCTCTCTCTCTTTTACAGTTAAACTTTCTTGCAGTTTTTGCTTCCATGTTTCAATTAATTGTTCCTGCTTTGAACAAAAACCTTTTATGTTTCCTTCTCTCTATCTACGTACATCTTCTCCTTCGCTTACTGTTTTGTTCACTTGAATTTGCTGTTTATTTGATGTACTTTTGTCGTTGATACCACTGCTCACTTTAACTATATATCTACTTATCTCTGAAAGAAATGTTGTAAAGTTTAGGTTTTTGTTTGTTTACTTTGATGATTACTTCTGAGGTAGAAAGCTATTTTTTATCATTCTTTTTAGTTAACTGGATTTCATCATGAAAGTTTGAGATGATTTTGGCGCAGGAAAATGCATGTTTGTAAATGAATGATAAGCTTGATGGTTTCTGGATTTATGGCTACTTTTTATATGTTGTTTAAGAATAACAATGACCTTGTGAGCTGAAAGGAAGTGAGCTCGAGGGAGAAAAGCCTTAGAATTGAGATTGTTTGAGTATTTCAAGGCCAGGAGAGTTCAAACTTTAAATCTGGGAATCCTTCACTTAGTTATTGGATGGATATGAGCGACTTTAGGCCTGAGTCGCATGTAGCACAGCAAAGCCGGCGCGATAAGTTAAGAATTCAACAATGTTCAACATCAGCACAACACTTGGTGGACTTCACTCAAAACATGGATCAATCATCAGTTAACCCAGATCTCATTCAAGTTCGTAATGTTAGAAATGCCAATTTACTTTATGACCCCAATCTTGTCTCCTCTGAGATGATCAATTTCTCAGGTTCCGATGTTTTATCAGCTCAAAGAGATGCAATGCTGCATCAAGAGTTAGGTGAATCTCATGCTCAGCACAACAATAGGCCTTTAATGGTCGGGACTGATTTTTTCACCAATTTGCCTCAAACAATTTCATCCCACTTTAATTCTTCAACTAGAGCATCTGGTGATTTTCAAGGTTGTGGTAATTGGAAAAGTCTGTCTTCTCAGTCAAACCCTGAATGGATGGTGAATTATGCAAGTGGATCAGCTGGTAGGGAAGGCAATCAAAGCGCAATGCTTATTGGGGAAGTCTTGTCAAATAATGTGAAGGTGAATGACATTTCTACTTCTGGAAAATATTTGAAGTCCAATAATTACAATGATTATCATCAAGGCGTTCAGTCTACGTTAACTAATCCATCATGTGAAATTTCTACCCAAGTTAGGGAAAAGCATTATGAGGACATGCATTATTCTACTCCACTTTACCAAAACTCTATCCAGGATGTTGTTACTTTGGCTTCTATAGGATCTCAGGGATTGGCAGTGGCTCCTCTTGTCCAGCAGAACAGTAGAGAAACAGGCCATGTTACTTGGACAGGTTCTGGTAATGAGCTTATGCTTCTTCCAAACTACGGAAATCAATCAAGTGCTTTCCGTTATTCCAATTCTGGAAGTTGGAACAATAGATCCGTAGAGAGTTGTCATCTTTGGAGTACTGAATCTGGATTTATTAATGCGAGGAAGAGTGACCTAGAATTGAGAAATGTAGCAAGTGATGCTACTCCACAGGGTTTGTCTTTGTCACTCTCATCGAATCCATCAACTGAAATGCATGGAGCTCAATTTGGAGAGGGGTACGACTCTCAAGGTTTGCATTCAAGGAGTGATGTTTTCAAGGAAACTCAAGACTTAAAAGCTGTCAAATCTAAACACTTGGGTTCAAATTCATTGGCAAAGCCTTCTATAATCGGCAAAGGTTGTGGAAAATCTCTTCAAGAGTTAGTGGGGACTTCCAGTTACAATGCTCATCGGGGTACTGGTCCTCTTGGGCCCTTCACTGGGTATGCAACTATTTTGAAGGGTTCAAGATTCTTGAAGCCATTCCAAGAGCTCTTGGATGAAATTTGTAGTTTAACTGGGTCAAAAGTTGCCAAAATGTGCGATGTGTCTGAGAGAATCTCTGGGGATCAGGTCAGTGCTTCAGCCTCAGTGGAACCCGACGTTATTGATGCAGTTGGTATGGAGGTTGGAGCAAAGGGTAATTGTAGTTCAGTTGTCTCAACCTCAACATTTTACAGTGCCAGTCAAATCAGTTGCGATGGTGGAGTTGGCAGCAGTTCAAGTGAATCTTACAGGCCTGAGTACCAGCAAAAGAAGGCAAAACTACTGTATCTTCAGGAAGAGGTTTTTTATATTTCCCTCACTTATAATCATGTTAGTTTTCCATATGCTTTTATCTTGATAAGAAATTGACACATGTTTAGCTGTCCTAGCTGAACTTGTCTTTTAGGAAGTTAAATTGGTGCAAACCAATTTGCATGACATAGTGTTACTTACAATTTGGAGCACCTACTGTGACTGCTTCAATAAGTATAGAGTTCAATTCACTTGTCATCAATATGTGCTTGATGTCTTTGACATGCTAATTATATACCTTGAAAGGCCTCACATCTGTCTTCTTTGAGAATGTTAACAAAAGAAAGTTGTGGTTCCCTTTTATGGTATCTTAAAGAAAAATTTAGTCATCCCCATGAGTGATGCTAATTCAATTTCGAAATTTGAGATATATTGGCATAACCTGGAACTTTCAAAACTTAAAATTATTCTTATAATTTAGTTGTGTTGACCGGAGAGATTTCCTTCAGGATGACAGAGAGAGGAATAGATGGATGAGGGTTTCAGACAATTCTCATATTCACATAAGAGTATTAGTATTTTTAACAATTCATTTGTTTAAGATAGATATGACCAATATGATTAAATAATAAAAATGACAGGACAAAATTTATGAAAATCCTTAGATAATACAACTAACAATAGATTTGATATCATAATGTCAATGTGACAATCAGATTTCCACAATCATGGTGGCAGACAAGATCTATCGAACACCAAACCTAATTGACATGTAATTGGATAAATAAGTTACCAAGACCCAGTTCCTCACAGAAGGATCTTGAATTATATTCTTAAAAAAAAAATTAACTTTTCCTCTCCTTCCAAATATGGTTACTTCTAAAAAATGGGATAAAAGAAATTTGAATAGAAAGAAGAATGAAATTTGAAATGTTGTTGTGTGATTGATCTTTTATTGATTTAATGTTGTGAGTTTTGACTATTTGGTACATTTAACTAGATTTACCTTATATTTCCTACTTTTTCAGATTGAAAGTGCCATTTCTCAATGATAATGTATGCTTGATGATCATCATTTTGAGGATGTTAACAAACTCATCAACTTATGTTGAATGTATTTATGTCATATATACAACAAACTGTTTGGATGGTTAAAGTGTTTGAGTAATGTTGATGACACTCATCTGTAAAATATGTCTTGTCATCTATGTGAAACACCCACGCAGTTCAACAGTTTTTTAACTCTGAGCTCAGTTTGCATAAATTTTTATGGGTGAAAATATCACACCATTCAGAGAAATACTTCGATTCTTTTGTACAACACCCCCTTTCTCAAGCCTTATTCTCCATTGTTCTGGCTTTATTTCAATTATATTTTTCTAAACTGTTAAGCTATCATTGCTTTTTTCAAATAACTTCATGGATAATCCATGTCATTATGACTTGAGGTGAAGTTCGTTTTTCAATTGCTTGGTTGTATAATATTACTACCGTTATGTGCTCTTGCTTTTAAGAGAATTCGTTCGACTTGAATTTGTTTTTGGAATGTTGTTAAATTTAATTTTTCTATAATTATAGATTGTATACTACCGTCAGCCTATTGGTATAAAGAAGGTTACATGATTGTTCCACCGAACCTCAATGAATTATTTGACTGAAAAATTGAAATAAGCTCTAGATTAAATTTAAAGTTGAAATGTCGTCTTGAGGAATGACAAACTAAACAGGTTCTTTTGGCCCTACCATGTCTCATTTTGGACTTCTCTTGTGAATTGAAAGGTCTTCTCCCATGTCCAAACCAGAAAAGGATTTCTTAAAGAAGCGTTTCCTGTATGATTGTGTGTATGACAATAAATCTCACAGTGCACACCACTTCTCTGAAAGTCACTTTATTGAATTCCAATAACCCAATAATTTGTCGTCTTAAAATACCTAAAGGCCCCATTATTGATTCAAAAGAACATCCTACAACGCTCCCCGCATATAATATTTAATTTGCAATCATGTTCCTGTTAGTTTTCCTAATTTGGTTACTGTTTGGTCCTTTACCAAAGAATCAAACACCAAGTGAAGTTGCTTTTTATGCCAACTTTACTGTAGCCTATCTCAGAACTAGTGAATTTGATTTTAGGATGGTTGTTTAAAATGATATTTTAGTGCATGTATTTTTTTATCAATATTGGGTTAATACATTTGCTTATTTAACTAAACTTATTTGATGACTCTTCACTTCATTGTGTGATCGAAAGGTTTGCAAAAGGTACAAGCTATATCAGCAGCAGATGCAAATGGTGATATCATCCTTCGAATCAGTTGCTGGTCTTAGTGCTGCTACCCCTTATGTTTCCTTGGCTCTGAAGACAATTTCAAAGAACTTTCGGTGCATAAGGAATGCTATAACTAATCAGCTTAAGCATGTAATGAAGGCGTTGGGGGAGGATTTGCTGTCCTCAGCTACTGGTACAAGTACAAGTAGAGGTGATACAAACACATCAAGACAAAAGTACATGGACCAAAATTCTCAAAAGCAAAATTCTGGTGGCAGTAGTGTGGGCTTCCTTGAACCCCAACAGCATGTCTGGAGGCCCCAAAGAGGCCTACCGGAACGTTCAGTGGCAATTCTAAGAGCTTGGTTGTTCGAGCATTTTCTTCATCCGTAAGTTTCATCTCTACTCCCCTCCCTCCCATTGTTTGTCAAAACTTTGTAGTTTGGTGTGAATTCTTTTTGCTGTTTCAACTTCTTTTTTAGGTACCCGACGGACACAGATAAGCACATGTTGGCTACGCAGACCGGTTTATCTCGAAACCAGGTAGGGTCAGCTTCTTGTATTTTACTGAATTATTATGTCTAAGCCTTTTCAATGAATTTGGTGATTGAATTAGAATTTAGAATATATCATAATTGCACAAGTGGTGAAACATGTGGGGCAATTCCACAGGATTGCATTTCCATCCTTTCTCTCTTGATTCATAAGTTTATTCTTTGATCTCAAAGAAATCTTGCTTTCTACTTTACAGATCTTTTTGTTAAATGTGAAGACTGGAATAGCTAGGGCCCTGACATTATTAAATTAAACTGTTTGTTGGTTCCAGTCTCATCCAAGCCTTTGATGATTAGCCCATGTAGTGCTGTTACTGTTCGAAGAAGAGTTAAATTTGGAATGAACACGTTTAATTCTGTGACAATAATTCTACTAATTAACAAATGCAGGTTTCAAACTGGTTTATAAATGCTCGCGTGCGTGTTTGGAAGCCAATGGTTGAAGAAATACACATGCTTGAGACAAAATCCTTGGCTGAAGCCAACCTAAACTCCAAGAAAAGCGATGGAAACTCTTCCTGTGAAGGTCCTGGAAGGCCTAATATTGGTGAAGAGACGATGAACAAGCTTGGTGTAAGTGCAATCTCTAGCGAACAGTTAGATTACTTAGGCATTGGTCCCTCGGTAGGCAATGAAGATGGGCTTGATACTGAACAGTTGAATCAGGAAAAGCGATCAAGAGTTGAGTGTCAGGTGACAACGAGCATGGACAGGTCAATGATGAGTTTTATTCCTTATCAACGAAGTGGGATCGAGGTTGGCAATTTTGGTGCCGTGTCACTTACGTTAGGTCTCAGGCATGGTGTGGAAAGCTCACAACAACAGCAACAAGAAGAGCAGCTTAGGCGGCAATTAGGGGGCCAAATTATTCATGATTTTGTGGGTTGATCTTTATGTGTTTTCAATGAAAGCGGAGCAAATAAGAGGGAGAGAAACTGGGAAGAATTTCCTCCTTTCTGCCATTTTAATTTGTGTCATGCATGATTAGAAAATTTGATGAAAAAAATTAGTAGATCATATCTACTAAATGTGCGCATGGTAGCAAATCGCCCGACATCATATTTCATCCACAATATGCTAAACGATGAATGAAGGATTTTCTACCATTTACGTCATTGCTTCATTTGGTGTTCTGTCGCGTTCTTGCTAATTTCTGAATTAGGAGAGACAATCGCCTACAGAGACGTGGCGTGTTGCTCTTTTCTGTACCTTATTGTCAGTAGGAAATTGTTCTGAATTGTTGCACGTGCACCCAGCCGGTGCGCTAAGCTAAAGGATGCATGCTATTGCCCACGTCCGTGCGTCCATGCAACTGGATGGTGATAAAGTTTGTCTGCCTGCTTTTGATGGTTCTGAATTAGGCATATTCCTGCCCAAGAAAGGAACACTAATCAGATCATACAAATTAAATCATTAATAGAGTACGATATGTTTCAAAGTTAAAAAAAATTAATTTAAATAGATTAATTGAATTGTGATATTATATGTATCTCTATCTCAATGAGTTTTAAACAAAATTTTAAAAAGCTCAATACATGATCACAATTATTAACTATAAGAAAATGAACACTAATACAGAACCAAAAACCGAAAAGGGATCAAACTGGCCAACTATATGTGATGAGACATAAGTAGAAGGGTGAGGAAAAAGTCATAAAACAGTTTATATCAATTTCAAATATTCTAACTATTATGGTCATCCTAAATAAGTTTGATTGTCCCAATGACCCCCAAGTGAGCCGATTGAATACCCTATTGGAGCTAGCCCGGTTCCTTGGTGGGCAATCAACCCATGCCTTAATCAGTTGAGTTTGTCAAACTTTCTCCCATATGATCGTTGCCCAAAGCTTCTCCTAGCTCCCTTCAAGGACAGTCGTCTTTAATAGGAAAGATAACCCTGAAAACCTCAAAAGTAGCATTGTGATTAGGTACAACTGGCTCCCATGAATTGAGTACCACAAGAGATCTTTTGGCTATATAAATCCTCCCATACAAAGTCCAAGGTACACACATTTTTTCATACGCTCTCTCTATATTTTCTTAATGTTGAGAGCTCCTCTTTTAGGAGATTTTCGATTTATCAGAATCTGATTTGAGTATCAAAAGGTTTGTATCACCATTGATACCCTTGATCGTGTTTCTGATCTTAGGTTCTCAGCCCCCAACTCTTGCAATGGCAAACTGCCTGTCATCAAACCACTCAGAATTTGTACATCAACACTATTAGAATTGTATTAAATTAATTTTTTGTGATTAAAAATTGTACAAATTGGGGATTTCCATTTAGTTAAGATCCTATCAATAAATAAAAACATCTTCAAATCTCCGTTGAAAAGTAATCCCAAATGGCAATCGTTTGATATTGGTGGCTGTTGGCTTTGCTAGCACCTGACAACTCTCGACTGTTCTATTTTAACAGAACTTCGTTTGGAGCCCATGCTGGATCCGCTCTTGCATAACAATTGCATGAGCCTGGGCCGAGACCAGAACAACTACTGGCCCAAAAGAAAAATAATATTTTTAAGTAAAAGCTGCTTTTATTACGATTATTTTTTCAAATATCAATATTTTCAGACCTCTATCAGGAGGACTCTAGTTCAATTTATAATTAGTGTACTTATGGAGGATCGGAATATTGTAATTAGGGAAAAAAACAAACATAGATTACAAATTAGGCCGGATCAAGCTAGCTAGGGGTTTTATTTTTATTTTTGTTGGTGAACAAGTTGAGTCGCATATAAAATTTTATAATAATAGTATTTTTTTTTGGAAAACGTGACCATGTTATAGAAAGCCCCTACATACATACATATATATGTCTATCCCAATTAAAAGGATCTCGACAAATATTAACTTGAAGAAATCATTTAGAGAAATCAAACGATTATGAGATAGTATATTTAAAGGTCAATATTTGCACGATCTCGTTATAGGTATTTGGTTTGCATGATCTGTAAGGGCATCTTTTCTACAGAATTAGGTTACACCAGACAACAATATCTCCGAGTTTAGTAGCATAATAACATGGGAGAGTTGGCCTGTGCATGCATGATCCGTATAAGTACATCTCTTCCGTTGTTTCATATATGGTACTTATGTAATGCATGCGCATATATATATATATCGCAGTATTAATGGAATAATTTAGTCAACCATACGGAGATTATATTATATAAGACTTGCTATTATACAATACGTAAAGAGCCAACATATATACTACATGCATCTAGCGAGGAAGTACACAAATATAAGGTAATTATACAATACGTAAAGAGCCAACATAATATGCATCTAGCGAGGAAGTACACAAATATAAACACGTATATTACGGAAGTATCGTCAGAAAATATTTAGTTTTTAGCCACTTCCATCCCCACTGCTTTCACCGTCATGTGGATTAAAGTCCTGCCTTGGGATGTAATGGTGGTTTTCCACATTGCTTGTACCTTTCGGATACTCAACTTTTCCGTTTTCATCATCCTGGCGCTGTTCTGGGCCAGCTTCAACCAATAAAGCCCTTCTATTTGAGGCCAAGCAAGAGGTCAAGACAGTCATGAGGACCAGAGCAGGCACTAGAACCCTCATTCTTGCAATACTCATTTGTTTTTCGCTGTTATATAGTTCAAAACCAAATCAAACTCAAGTTTAATTTTTAAGTGTGAAATCATAACACTAAACTCATAAGAAAATATAGAAGAAAAATAAAAGGTTAGGTAATAAGCAAAATATCTATGGTTACTCGGAGATCCATATAGAATCAATATTAACGTACCTAGATAGAGAGCAAGGAATTGTGTGCCTAATGGGGAAGGAGGTGAAGGAATTTGAGGTATTTATATAGGAATATGGTAGTTAGGGCTAATGTGATTCACATATTTACATATAATATATAAATTTTGTGATGGAGTGTCCACCAGATGAGACAATATTAAGTGGGATGACCGATTGACCATATTACCGATTAAAAATGTTTTTTATTTAAAATTAAATAAAATGATTGAGTCGAGAGAAACTTTTTGTTCATATTATCACTATAAATAGGAAATGTCCACATTAACAAAACCAACTTAAAGTCAATGGAGCACAATGGAGAACCTGTTATGTTGGTTTGTGATGCCAAAGCATGGCTTCAAGAAATTAATTTATTATAGGTCGAGCGAAGATTCCTCACAACTTAACATTTGTACTCACTGGTTCAATTAAGGTAAAGACATGTGGAAATCCTTTCGGATTAATGATTAAGCACTTGTCCCCGATCAATCTTCATCTCTAATAGGCACACTTGCATATGGCAGTTGGCACCATCGATTGTCTTAGTATATATCTATTGAATGCATGAAATTGAACTGTGTAGCACACATTTGGCAACTTAATAATTTAAATATGATATATCTGGCATTAATAAACTTTACTATTAGTTATACAAGTAGCTACTTTTACTTAAATAATCACCATTTTTGTATTGCATATCTCACACATATAGAGAACAAAAATATATCCACTTGCCATTTAAGTCATCATCTTCTACAATTTGAAACGAGTAATTATTATTGATTATCCCTATCTTTTCCTATTTTTTCACTCATATGGGACTTTTACCATTTTTCTTTTCTATCATCCCTTAGTTTTCAAAAAATATGTTGTTAGGTCCTTGGCTCACAGAAACGTTAGAGATATTAAACAGTATAAAGGTAAAATCGTCTTTGTAGCTGCAGGGTTAGAGAAAGTTAAGAAAGCGATATATTTTTTCTTTCTCAGTCCCCACCACGCACGATTCCTTGTCGACCTCCCCATGAAGGTAGACTCTTTGAACAGAAATGTGGGTACGTAGAAGACGAAAGCATCCGATTGAAGTTGCCACAAACTAAAGCAAATCTGCCAAAATCTTAGGAAACGGTAAGTAAGTTCAATTTTCTTCACTGTGAAGGCTCTTCATGTCCGATTGAATGTCGTTTTGGTTAGGGTAGTGGAGGATTCTTGATATATTTTCATATATTTTGGCTTATTTTGCATGAATAATTTTTAACTAGAGGATTTGAGAAAAGATTTTTTTAAAACTTAGGAATGAGACAAGATAAAAAAGGTAAAAACTCCGTATGAGTGAAAGAAAAAAAGGTAGGAATAGTCAATGATAATTACTCAATTTGAAATCTTCCGGGCTAAATCAGGTAAACCAAAGGCCACAAAATATCTACTGAGTAGCAATTTAAAAATGTCAATAGTTTGCAGCATTAACAATGACTTCATCCCCAAGTCAAGGAATTGGCCAACTCGACTTTCACCACAGCCAACGATCCCCTAACACCTGCTCGCAAGCAGCATGTCATTCTGAGGAATCGAATCGTTCCTCAGAATTAACATCTAACTAAGAAATATGTAGTCGCTGTAGTCCTTTTCATTTCTCAACAAATTAACATCTAATTAAGAAAGATAATTTTCCTGAGAAGTTGCTGCTGCTAAATCAAATTCACTATTCATTAATTACAAAATGAGGTTTTGGGCCCTTTGGCTTATATATATATCGCAAATATGTTGTTTAGATAGTTGTCTTCATCGATCCCTTACACCGCTGGACGGCAAATATTGCAACCAACTTGCCAAGTGACTTATTCCTATGCTTTCAATAATTCACCTTAATTATTATGATTTCTGTTTGTCATTTTGGCCTTAGCAATTATTTTAGGTGCACCCACCAATAAAAAAAGCAGTAAATGGTTTGCATTTGGTCTATGAATCGATTGATGCTGATTTAAATGCTTTCCCAATACACATGTTCTCATTTATAGACATTCTATACATATAGGTAAAACGAAATCATAGCGCCAGCTTGAGTGCCACATGGCAACCTCCAAAATTTTTCATTTTTGACTAAATGTAAGAAATTTGAAGGGAAAATTAGTAGATATCTTACGTCGTAAATTTGCATATGGTAGCAAATCACCCGACGCCATCATATTTAATACACCATATGGCAAACGATGAATGGAGGATTTTCTACCATGTACATCTACTTTTCTCTCTAAATAACGTTGAAACACGACGATATCGTTTTAATGTGAGGTTGAGAACTCAGAAGTGACATGAATTGGATTAAACTAAAATTCGGATGAAGAAATTGATTTTAATTTAGAAAGTCCTGTGTCGAATCAGCTGTATGCTTCAAGGCGGAAAAGATCCAAATTCAACTCCCATTCAAGTGCTTCGAGGGTAATTTTTGGACCGGCTCTGTATATCCTAAATTCTGACGATCCCTAAACTGGAAATCTCTAACCCGCGCACGTTTTGTATTCCAACTTGTGACCCAAACAAGGTTAATAAAGGCCATTGGGAAAATCTTTGGATAGTGTTAATTTCAAGCTCATTGCTTAATGTTTTGCTCCACACTTACCCAATTTAAAAGACAGCCAGAAGTCATAACATATTAAAGGGTCTGCAAGCAAGGTGGGTATTGTCGTATATGGTAAATTGGTAATATTATTTGTGGCATTCTTGAAGGGAGAGACAATGGCCTGCAAAAACGTTGCTTGATGCTCTTCTAGATAACTTATTGTCCGCAGGAAATTGTTCTAAAGTTGCAGTTGCAGCTACCCAGTGCGCTAAAGGTTGCATGCTACTGCCCACGTCCATGCCTGCATGCAACTGGATGATGATGATAAAGTTTCTCTGCCAGCTTTTGAAGGTTCTGAAGACAATCCAGGCTAGAAAGGAATAATGGTATCATACAAAACTGACAACCATTCAAATAGTCTAATCCACACAACATAAGATTATATAAGTTAGCCAATGGTTTCATATTGCTGACTGTTGGCTCGGTATATATTGTTAGCACTGACAAAAAAAGGTTCACTTTTTTTTTAAAAAAAAAAAAGAGGGTTGGAAACCGGCTTTCTATAAATCCAAGCTAACGCTGATGCTGAGCCAAACTCCTGTTTCAAGCCCAAGTGAGAATCTAGTTTTCATTTCAGTTACATATAGTGATAAATACGAAAATAAGTAAATTTATGAGTTGTTTTACAAAATAATCAAACTCTAATTTTTTTAATTGTTTGGCCAATAGATATATCAAAGAGGCAGTTGTTCCGCTTGTAAAACTCTTAAGGGCCGATGGCTGTGATGGTTAATTAGACAAAAAAAAAAAATCTGCTATTTTTTAAAATAGTTTCTCAAATTTGATCTTGCTATTTGTGTTATATATGAGCCCAGAGATCAGCTAGGTTACCAACCCAAAACAAAAATAATATTTCTGAGAAAAAAAGTGTTTTCTTTTCAAAAATATATTTTAGTCTATATTTATGTACATATGGAGGATTGGAGTGAGGACATGGTATTTAGAAAAAAAAAAGACCCTAGAATACAAATTAGGCTGGATCAAGCTAAATTGTTTGAATAAGGTATTTATTTATTTATAAGCAAACCGATCATAAAGAATCCAACCATGATTAAGAGATGCTAATATAATTAGACTCTGATTATAGGTAATTTGGAGTGCATGATCTGTTAGTATGTACATCAACACACAACGGAACATTATCTATGGAACATTAGTAGCACAATATATAAATATGGAAGAGCTGGTACATGTGGATCAAGATATATTATTGCGTATATATTTTCTGATTAATTACTTCTGTTAGTCCTTAATATTATGCAGCCATGCATAGGCATGCGTAGTATTTAATGGAATAATTTATATAACAATACATGAGATTATATTATAATAAGACTGTTATTATACAAACCCTTTTACATACTATAGAGGGACTTGATACTACATGAAGAGCAAGTATACTCGTACATAAAGTAGTATCATCCAATCCATAGATACTACTCATCCTCAAACACATATTACGTAACTATCATTGCAAAATATTTTAGTGTTTAGTCACCGCCACCGCCACCTCCACTGCTACTTCCACCATTACCTTCATGTGGATCAAAAATAGGCCTAGGGATGGAGTGGTGGTTATCCACATTGCTTTCAGTTGGAGGATACCCAACTTGTCCATTCTCGTTATCCTCGAGCATTCCCCGGCTGCTCGAAGTTGATAAAGCCCTTCTGTTTGTGGCCAAGCAAGAGCTCATGGCTGTCATGAGGACCAGAGCAAGCAGTAGAACCCTCATTCTTGCAACACTCATTGATTTTCGCTGTTTTTTCAAAACCAAAATAATTCAATTGATGTTATACCATTGAACTCCTAAGAAAATATAGAAGAAATTAAAATAAAACATCTGTTAGATCGAGCATGAGCAAATCTATCCTTGCTTGCTTGAAGATCCATATAGAATATTAACTTACCTAGCTAGAGAGTAAAGAGTTGCGTGCTTCATGGGGAAGGAGGGTGAAGTAACCTGAGGTATTTATATACGAATATGGTAGGTAGGGTTAATGTGATTCAGAGAGTTATATATAATATATAAATTTTGTGATGGAGTGTCCACAAGATTAGGCAACATTAAGTGGGATGGCCATATCACGCAATTAAAATTGTTTTTAAAACAATGAAAATGATTGAGTTGAGAGAAACGTTTTGTTCATATTAGCACTATAAATAGGAAATATCCACATTAGCAAAACCAAACTAAAGTCAATCAAGCACAACGGATAGCCTTTTATGTTGGCATGGCTACAAGAAGTTAATTTATTCTAGGCCGAGCTAAGTCTCCTCACAACTTGAACATTTGCGAAATGGCTCAATTTAGTTAAGACATTTGGAAACCCTTTCCGATTAATGATTAAGCACTTGTGTTCCCGATCAATCCTCACCTCTAATGGGTACACTTGCATATGGGCAGTGGGCACTATCGATCGTCTTAGTATATAGCTAATGCGCATGAAATTGAACTGTGTAGTGCACATTTGGCAACTTAATAATTTTGCTATAATATATGTCGCATTTAAAAAACTTACTATTGGTTATACAACTAGCTAGCTAGCTACATATATCTCGACCATATAAAAAAACAGAAAGTATATCCACTTGCTATTTACATCATCATCTTTCGCAATTTGAAAAACATCCACGCAATCAGGCTAGCCAAAGGCCACCAAATATATATCTATAGCAGCAGCAATTTAAAGCTGCCATATATTGAAAGAATTTCTTTTAGAATAACAAATGACTGTCAGTACTTTGCGAAATATTTTGGAAGGACTGAGATCTCTGAATAATTTAAAATTGTCTTAAATCATATTCTATTTTTTAATTACTCAAAACTCTTTTGAGAATGTCATCTGCACAAGTCAGAAGTGCTGCCAATTGGATTCTAATGGCTGGTACTTATTGCACATATATTTTGACTTGAAATGCCGCATAAGCAATTGAATAACTAAGCCAAAGTAACCTCCATAAATTGATTAGCAAATAGACTTTAATCTTCCATAATACAATCAACTGAATAGCTAATTAATTGATTATTTGCGATCACCAAAACCATAAATATCAAGTCGAAACATTACATCGCTCAAATGCATTCATTACCTCTCTCAAATGCTTCAGTAACTTCTCACCGTTTTCTTGGTACTAATTACAACATAAAATAGTCGCGCGTTGTAGTCTGCATTTTATCAACGAATTAAAATCTGATTAAGAAAGATAACTTTCCTGACAAGTTGCTCTACTGCTGCTGAATCAATAAATTCAACATCTACTAATTACAAGAGAAGGTAAATCGGAAAATATCTTTTGTAGATTGTCTTCATTGATCCTTACACCGCTGGACGGCAAGTATTGCAACAAATATCTTGCCAAGTGACTTATCCTATCATTTCAATTATTTCTGTTTATCTCATTTTGGGATTATGCAATTATTACACGTGCACCCACCAATAGAAAAGGCAGTAAATGGGTGGCATTATTGTCTATGAATCGATTGATGCTGATTTAAATGCTTTTCCAATACACATGTTCTCATCCTAGACATTTTATATAGGTAATAGGAAATCATAGCCCTAGCTTGAGTGCCACATGGCAGCCTCCAAAATTTTCATTTTTTAGTAGAAGAAATTTCTTTTGAATGTTCGAGTAGGTTTTTAAATTTATTCACTATCAATATTTTAATCTTCATTAAGTTCTCAAAACCAGTGTTGTGCTCGTTCCAAAAGTTCCTAATTAAGCCTGAAAAGCAAGTTAATTTTCGTCTCAATTCATATGCTGGAAATTGTTTCATCTTCCGAAAAAGTTCATTCACTTCACAAATTTAACCCCCCAAGATACTAATGAGTTATATATCGAACGTAAATATTAAAAGAATTTTCTCAAATTATAAGAGTAGATTTGTATATTTAATTTGTAAGTATAGTACCACTCAAATTTTAAATATACATGTCTTGTTTATTTCTTATAAAACATCTCAATATTTATATTTTTTGATAAAAAGTCAAAAATTTCTATTTAATAATGTCAAAGCATCAATCATTTCAACCATTAAATTTTATGAATTAATAACTGAAAATTAAAATATAGTTTTGTGTTAAATTTTTTTTTTTTAAAGATCCTCATGGAAGATATTTTTACAAAATGAAAAAAGAAGAAGTCTCCTCAAAATTGGGGTTTTGACCCATAATAATTCGGAATAGAAGCCTTTAATTAAATTTCACTAAGATAATTAGACAAAATGGAAAGTTGTTAACACACATCATATAAAAGATTACTTTTAGTTTAGGAAAAAAATTCATTGATAATCCTAAGGTAAGGTTAAGTTATGTAAATGTCTCAAATGATCTTACCGTTAGTTTGTTATTAACTTGGAGGACTTAAAAGATATATTAGTAAAACTTTCCTTAAAGAAATAATAAACCCCTATATTATTTTTAAAAAATTAATAAAATATATTATAAATTATTTTGTAAACGTGATAAGTATATGGCCCTTCAATCGATTCAAATCAAAAGGGCTTTGATTTGTAATAATTAAAAAAAATCAAAAAATCAAACAAGAAGCAAAACCCGTAAAAAAAACCAAACTCCTCAAAAATCAAAGGCCTGTGATGGGTGTCCTTTTATACTGTACCAAATACAATTGTTGCCCCTAGTCAAACGATCTATGAACCGGTGTACAATCACAAACAAAAGAAGAGTTTTCTATGTAGTTTCAGAATTGTCGGAATCGCTGCATGTTGACGGTGCCATTGGAATCTTTACAAACTGTCGCGAAATTTTTGGTATTTTCTATGGATATGGCAGTGTTTGAGTTTGTCAACGGTTTGTTGTGATTTTTTTTTTCGTTTTTGTGGATGGTTTTATGGTGGTTTGTGATTGTGGTGGTGGTGGTTCATGTGATGACGTGTGCGGTATACAATAATGGTAGAGGATGAGGTATTGGTGGTGGCATTGGCAAAGGAATTGGTGGCAGTGTATGGTGTTGGCTTCTTTTGTTTGTGTTTTTCTCAAACCCATAACTTAATTAGCCTCGTTTATTTTATGAATTAATGTTAAATTTGCCCATATTGAAATTAAAAATCATACGGGTCAACACCACTACCCAACTAGGTAAAACGTTTTTAGGCCAATTTGTTAGTTGTTAATATATGCTTATATGAATTAGATTGGGTAGGTTAACAACTTTGAGAACAAATATTTTCATCACATGATGATTAATAATTTGTCAATAAGTTGAAAAGACCCAATATCACAAACAATAGATTTACCAATTTTGTCAAAGTGATCAAGCAAATTAGAAGGGCAAACAAATGCTCCAAAGACACAGAAACATGATAGTATGTGAAGGCCTTATCGGGGCTTGGTGACACAGTCACACAAGAATCAGTCTATCGCCTTTAGTAATAAGTTATGGTTATAGTACTTCATCTTTAAATTTGAAACTTTGTTCCACACGTATATTTTCACAATTAGACTTTCAAAAGCCTTTGAAACGTGCGAAGACTGGGGGAGGTCTCTAGCTAGCATTATTCTAAAAGGTGATGACATAATCGATGGTGGAATAGAAGAAGAAAAAGCGAAAAAGAAGAAGCAAGATCGCCGTCGCAGTCTGTTATTACATCATTGATGATAAGAACATTTTGGAGCTTTCAGACGACCAAGCTCTTATATTGTATCCACATACAGACAACAATCTGTTCTTCCAAAGATGCAACAATTACACTTGTTCAAAACATGAGATTCGAAGATCACATTGGCTTGTTTCAAATTATAAAAATAATTTTTTCAATACTCAAATATGTACTTATACAATATGCGCAATATATTATTTGAAGTATTAGGTGTTTAGGTGCATGGGAACACATGATCATCGATTAATATACCATGTTTGATATCGACTTAATAACATTATTATAATTAGGGTCATTTCGTGACTGTTATTTTAATGAATTGCTCTTATGTATGCTTCTAGACTCTAATTAACCAGAAAAAGTTGAGTCTTTAATTATCATAAGAGTGTGTACGTATGAATTGCTCATATATTATCTTTGGTGTTTCCTCTTAAATGGCAGCATTATCAAATATCAACAACCTGTTTGACGTATCATTATAATTAGTTTACCTATTTAGTCTTTTCTTCAGTTGAAAAAAGGAGTTTTGGCTGCCAAAATTGAAGGATTATGTTGAATATATACAAGGTTATTAGAGATTTAGATCAGTTCACAATACAAATTTGAGATCTAATTAGATTAATTCACAAAGATGTGAACGCGACCCATTGATCAGCACACAGGCACGTGTAATGCATATTCAAATTGAAAAGACATGAAGGTTCAACAAAATTATAGTATGATTATTCCAATTAAATAGTTACATAAAATAAAATAGAAATTAATGCATGCATCTGTAAATTTTGACGCAGTTTCTAGGGCTTATATTTAAATGGGTTATCAGAATAGAAAATGTATACAACGTTAGCTATAAGGTATCTTTCTTCCAAAAATATAAATATATTCTCAGAGACAGACGCGCAATGAAGAAAATTTGACACTTTGGTGGTATTGGAATAAAGAAATATTGTGGGCTTCTGTTGATCTTCTAAATTATATATATGAATATATATATATCCCCTTTGGAAGAGGGAGAGGTTTCCATGAAAATACTTTACAATAAAAAGATATGTCGCCAAATTTGACACTCAACTCAGTTCTACCCAAATATAGGACGTTCTAGACATTTAGTTCCAACATGAAATCATCTGGTTGATTATGATCGTATACGCGGTGCAGACAGAGGAATCAAATAGTTCTGCCGTGAAAGTCTATTTGAAATTTGGCTGCTCACGTTGAGTTGGTTCATTTTTTTTTTGACTTCAGAGTTCAACTATTACTATTTTGAATTTGAAAAGGAAAAAATCTTTGACTTATTAAATATGATAGGCTTAATGTGTGGTATGTTAGACAGAGGCTCCTCTCATGCATTAATCTGCTTCCTCAATTATTTTTAATCCATAAAACAACTAACAAATCTCTCCATTTCGATCTTTTTCTAACCAACAAGTAATTGATTAGATAGTTATCAAGTTTATTGCTTTGTGAGTTGTCTCTTTGACATAAGTTAACCAAACCTCACTCTACATCGATTTAGACAATGAAATTGTGTGATTATTATTCAATTTATCTATAATTTATTAATTAGAGAAACGTGACATTAATATCATCATTCAATACCATAAAATCATAAGACCCTTAGAATTGAATTTTATATTATTTTTTATCTTAAGAATTATAAAAATGGACCATATTAATATCGACTATCAGAGTGAAGATCCTTTCTTGATCTAAGATTTCATAATTTTCACAAATCATTTGATAATACTTAGATTTTAGTACTTACAAGAGATTAAGATTTGTTTTATTCTCTTTATCTATAAGTGTACGTTCAAATTAATTAATGCCTGCTCTTTACATTTATGATGGCCAAAAAATTACTAAACGAACTTAAACATATAAGGAAATAGTCCATGTTCCCGGATATTACATCTTCTCAACCAACAACTCTATATTTATTATTCAACTGCTGGGAATGGAGGTAAGCTCATCGTGATTCACGTATCTATATATTAATAAACAAAATCCTAACCTCACTATGGCTTTTTCAACCCAAGATTCGTCATCAAAGGCGTTATTTCAAGTGGAAGTACATATAAAATTTTGACGTAAAAGACAAAGTACACCGAAATAACCACGTCTTTCTTCTTAGTAATTCTTTTTTAATATGCCTTTCATAGAAAGTAAAGGTTGGCTTGGGACTTCTCAGAGCTTTCTCGTGTTCATACTTCAAGCGGAAACTGTAATTTAATAAGAAAATTGGAAAATACTTTTCTAGTTTAGAGCGTTTTAGTTAGTTGTGCATTCATACTGGAATTGATTCTATATAAGCAGCCTAGCCCCACCTTTACCATGCGTTCGTTCACCTGCAAGCATCTTCGAAGTCTTTGGAAAGCTAGCCGAAAAGATGGAGAAACTTGCAAACCTACTCTTATTTTCGATTCTCTTCATTGTTCTTATTGTTTTGCATTCATCCCCAGCAAAATCTCAAGAAGTTCGTAAGTAATCCACAATTGGCCAGCAAGAAAATACGTTTAGCAAACCAATTACATATATCTCTTCTCCTTTTTTTTTTTTTTTTTCCCAACAAAGTTTATAAAAGCAAGCTTCCTTCATATCTATTAACTTTTATTTTTAGAGCTCCTATTATATATATGCAAATGTTCTATAAAGTAGTCAACAAGTATTTCAAACTTTTCCAATCTTTAAAAAGTCTGCTTTTGGTTCCTCAAACAAATTAAACCAATTAATAGGCCCCGAACTCTTGTTAAAACTTTTTGGGTAGCTTCTGATTGCTGTGTTTCAAGTTAGTAATTTAATGCAATAGAGCTTATGTAAATGCATGCATGTGCATACACATAGATATATATGAGTGTGTTGTTAATGTGTATATATATATATTTCTATATTTTTTATTTATTTTCTCCGTTTATATATGCTTAATTAACTTTTTTGTGTGCAGAGGATGAGAGGGGGTTTGATTATCACACAGAAGGTGAGAAGGGGCCACATCGGTGGGGAGAGCTTAAAAGCGAATGGAGTGCGTGCAAAAATGGATCAANCGCAGTCTCCAATCGATCTTTTGAATGAGAGAGTTGAAGTAGTTTCCCATTTAGGGAGATTGAAGAGAAGTTACAAGGCCTCTAATTCCACTCTTAAAAATAGAGGCCATGATATGATGGTAATGCAAAGAAGAAATCAATATTAAACTTGATTCTGAAAAAGCATTTTAATATACAAGTCTAAACCATGAGCCTAAATATATCCAGTTATATACTATTTTTTTAAACCATGTTGTAGTTTGGGAAAATTTTAATTCAAATTTCAGTTGCATACATTGAGTAATTATCATGCGTGAAATTTATATATATCATCTATATTACCAAAACTCATATTTGAATAGGCTGCCTGCACCTGTATTGTCTTGCCAATTCTATAGCTTACGATATCACAGTTTCANAGCTAATCACTATTAAAACGTACACCTGGAAGTTGCATTTGGTGGAATAGTTTTCTGTGCAGAACAGTATTTTCTTTTTGCTTTTCATTGAATAGTCATTATCAAATTTTAGTTAATTCTTATCTCTTTTGGATGATCGCAGTTAGAATGGGAACATGGTGCGGGAACTCTCGAGATAAATGGAACTGAATATGTACTCCGACAGTGCCACTGGCACTCACCATCCGAGCACACTCTTGACGGCAAAAGGTACTTTATATTATATGTGCAAACATACAAATATGATCTTCCGCTAATATTTTTCGCTAAATATGCACCAACTAAAACAATTCATTAAAATTAAAGAATTTTGCTCTCTCTTCAATTCAATTGCAGATTTGCTCTGGAGGCACACATGGTTCACGAGAGTGAAGATGGGAAGCTTGCAGTGGTTGGAATCATGTACAAAATAGGACGTC
>JANLJB010000416.1:1557-15538 GCA_026212285.1 Bursera cuneata
TGTAAATTCAATGCAAAACAATTGATTCCATCAGCTAAGAAAGAGATGTACGAGCGTTTAGTATCACCTCAAGATACAAGTCCATGGCACGGTAGAGTCCCTCATGAGACTCTCTTGTGGAATCTGGCAGGACAGTCAGTAATGCCGCAAACTTGGAAGGCTTTAAACAGGAATCTGCAGATACTTCTGCAAGGTACGAGTCGATTAAACTGGCAACTTTGTTCAATCGACTAATGGATAAGCAGCTGTTACTTTCAAAAAGAAATGCTTTGACAAGCCTCAAAACCAAACTTACATCATAAGCATAATCCTTTCCACGAGGTGATGGAACAAGCAGATAATCCACCGTTGTTTGATCTAGTTGTGAACCTATTAGACTCTCTAACTTGTTTTTGTAATGTTTGCTTATTTTCAAGCTTGAAGCCACTCGAAAAATATCAAACAAGGCCTTGCAAGGAGGAGATCTCCTATCAAGCAGAGAAAGTAGACTGATTAAAACAGCCATGATTTTGCACTGCTCGGCTGTTGAGGCACCCAGAAATCTTGATTTTCGATAATATAAGAGGAAGTTACAAATCATATCATGGTCGAAATTCAGGGAAACCATCATCTTAACTACCCTGTCTATCATATCAACATTCAAAAACAATAGATCTTCAAACCACCAAGTTCTTTGAGGATACTTATATTTCGTGCTAACACTGGTTCTGAGATCACATGAAAACAGAAAAGTAGATGTATCCGAGAAGGATGCAGGTGGGCTCGCAACACCAGGCAAAGCAAGCCTTTCCATTAGGCAACCCAAGACTTTCTCAAGTATAAATGAAGTACCTGTTGTGGGATGTAGATCTTGGCACTGCTTCAAAGCTTCCAGGAGCTCAGACCAAGTCCAGTCATTGATCTCTTCAACACCTTTTTCAATTTGATCAATCAAATTGGGTTTTCCAGAACCACCAGAGCCCATCTCCAAGAAACTTGCGGCGCAACTTAGTATGACAATGTTCAATGCGGTTATCTCTGTTTTGCCACGGTTGTAACAAAACCTTGCAATGAGTTCAAAACCCTCTGCCCCTCCTGGAAAGTCGTGAAATATCACTTTCAGGTTCCTTGATTTACTATTTAATTTACTGAATAATTTGTCGAATCTGCCTGAGAATGATGCAAGAATTCTCTGCCAAAATTGCCATAGTGAAATTTGATGGTTAATGAATTTTCCATACAAACATAAATATAGTCAAACTCGAGCAATAAAATTCCAAATAACTTCTACATCATGTAAGAAAGGAAAGTGAAAAGACCCAACCAACAGCAACGTATCCAGTTAAGCTACACTGACTACCAAACCTGACAAACCTTTAAATGCCTCAAAGAATACTAAAATTCAAAACAATAAATTGGAAGGAAATTTTGCAATCAATGGAAATTGTTGTGCAATATTGGTATCAGCAATAAATTGTGGGTGTCATGCCTTCAGAACAATCTTGTATTGTATTGTGAAGCAGAAAAGCACTAAGGGTAAAAATAATATTTTATGGAAACCAGGAAATATGACAAAAATATTAAAGTAAAGCCTTCATTCTGGTATATAAATGATTGGTGCAAAAAATGGTCGACAGAAAGTAGAAGCAAAAGTACAAAAATTGTTGCAGGATGATTGAAACTGAGCGTAGAACATCATGATGGCCGAAAACAGAACTAGTTAGACATGCAACACGGGAGGACCGGGAAGTACTCTCTGGGGAAAATGAGAAAACTAAGAAAATAAATGGTGCACAAAACAATTACACAAGAGATAAAAAACAATATGGTCACTCATGTAATCAAAACTAAAGAAATGAACAAGCTAATATTCATTACAATATGATCAATATGTAACAATTAAGACTAGCTTCATGTTTGGAGCAGCAACTGCTAAGAAGCATACAGCTTGAAAAGGTTAACAAGGCGCGAGGAATAAAAGATACTACCTTGTCCACCATGAAAATCTCTTCTCCGTTCACGTCCACCTCAAGATAACAACAGACTTTATCCATTGACAAAATAATGAAAAACAGAAACCCAAGCCCACTTCAAGTTATAGCTTTTTGCAGCACAACAGGCTATGTATCTAACCTGGCTCTTTTGACCGATGAACTTTTCACTTCCAGAAAACTAAAAAATGAGAATAAGAATGAAGAGATATATTATGAGAGGGGAAAATAGAAAAAGAGTGGAAAGTGATGTCTTTGAAAATATTGTTGCGTGGTCAATGAGCATACATAGGGAGAGACAAGCGTTTGTTAGTAGAGAGACAATTGAGGGAATAAGAAGCAAGAGAAGGGCAAGGAGGCGTTTTAAAAACAACTCAAAAAAATGTTTTAGAAAGGACAGTGGAGGCTTCCGCGAACATGATTCGATCACAAGCGATCTTTTGGTGAAAGCTGTCAAACCTTCTTAGCCAAGAGTAAGAATGGTTCGCTGAAGATTGAAAGAACATAAAATAATTTATTTTAGTAAATTTATAAACGATGATTATTGATTGATGTCTTAAATATTTGCTAATTGCTAATAGTATAGTATACATTTGGCTCGAAGTTTGCTCGTATTCTGACTTTGATACCTTGATTTAACCATACTATAATTTTACTAATACCTAATAGCCTTGCCTTGCCTTTTCCGTTACTCAAGCCGCCAATATACTTGGTAGCTTGACTCCAAGAGCAACCTCTTAGTGGATGCTGGATCCCACGAAGAGAATTAGAAAAATGGAAATTGGACCAGGACGCTCTTCGATCTTCATGGCACAAAATCAACGAGATTGTTATGCCAATTGGAAGCTTCACGGATGTCTCATAAGACCATCTTTTCTACAAAATAATTAGGCAATGAATGATTAAACTAGCCTTTTTGACTAATTGATTTAACAACTTCAGTGCTTTCACTTCTACCCACTACCAAGGCTGACTCTTAAAGACTTGGTCCATCAACAACTTTAATTCTTTTATCCTCGAAGGAATTGCAGAAGTTAGCGCTGTCGCTCTCTTACAATACCTTTCAACTCAATGATGCTATTCTAGATGTTCATGGAGCTTCAAGTTGCAATAAAAATAAACAAACAAAGATTTTCCAAAGTTTTTGCAAGCTACAAACGATCAACCAACATCGTCAAGATAGACATTTCCAAAATTGCTTTGGCTGAGAGAACTCAAAGCCTCATAAGTTGCCTTCCAAGTTGAACCTTTAATAAAAATCAAGTCCAATTAAGTTTTTTTAACCACTATCAACGCTAATAAAGCAGGAAATCAGTTAATAACACCCTCCCCTTATCAAGAAAGCATATCGTGAAGTCACGGTGCACTGCCTTAATTCTCAATTCCCGCCGACAACGGATCACTATCCTCTTAAAGAAGAGAAAGCAAATAGTATCAAAAAATAAAAAATGAGAACTCTAAAGAGATGATGGCATTGTTGCCCTTAGAAGATTAAGCGGATATTCTGAAATTATGCAAAAAATTTGGTGCAGATACTCTCATCCGTAGAAGTGCGGGACCTGATCACAGCCTCGCGTAGCATGCATTGGTTGCAGCTCAGAAAGAATTTCCACCCTTAATATTCTTATCACCAAGTGGTGCCCAAATAATCATAAAACCACTTCAAATTAGTAGCCATTAATTTGAGGCCTCGGGGTGGGACCCATCAGCCGAGAAAAAGGCATCTGAGTCCGGCCAGTAAGGCCTCTTTGCCCAGAATATCGATCATCCAATTTTGGATCTGAGAATGATCTTGAAAATGCTTGGGCAAGCTCTACAGCTGAAGATACTTTTCCATAGCGCTGACCAACAGCATCATTATAGGTTGGTTTAGGCTGCTCCATCGGCTTGCGCCAGGTCTCTGGTGAAGAATGTCTCTCATGCTGTTGCTGTTGCTGTTGTTGCTCCCTTTCAGTAACCCTGTTATGTCTTCGATTCTCATTACGCCAGTTCCGCCTCTGTGGATCAACTCTCTCAACATCTATTGGGTGATCCTTCCTCTCATATTTCCTTCCACTCCTCTGATCAAAAGGGAGACTTTCAGTTCTGTCACTTTGGCGAGTAGGCTTTGTCTGCTCAGAAGCCCGTTCAGTCTTGAAATTATTATGTTTGACCCTTCACATAACAATAAGTTATTTGTAGGAAACAATTTAAGTTTTAAAGTGTCACTTAGATGTAAAAGATAAAAATGAATATTGGAATAAAACATCATTAGAAGAGGAAGTTAATACCTATCAGAATGTTGACCCAAATCATGATTGTCAATAGCAACATTGTCAATCCCTCTCTCCTTGAGAACCTTAGAAAATGATTAGCAATTGCCATCAAAATTGGAACATTAAGTCACTAGGAATGGTGAAAAAAAAAAAAAGATTTGAAGGTGGTACTTAGTAACAACAAAAGCACTGTCAACATCTAAAAGTTTTGTCATATGTTTCTTTTCCTCACTTATTCTTGAAGGGTGGGAATCTTCAAAATTCTTACATGCATAATTTGACATTAAAAAGAAAAAACTCAACTATTTTGAAAATCACAATAAAATTTTTTATAATATTTTGCTTTCAAACCCATGCAAAGAATTAATAAAAGAAATGAAATGGAATAAAGAATCACTAAGGATTTTCTAATAAGTAGACAAATAAATCCACTAACCAGTTCACGCGGCCGAGCACCACCAAACAATGAATTTCTGCATCAGTAATACAGATTATTAGAAGTCATGAATGAATACCAAAGTAAGGCCCATTATCCAGTAAAATAAGACAGCATAAAGAGCCCATTCCATGCCATATTGTAGCAAGTAGTAAAAAGTGATGCACTGAACAAACTTCTTTACAACATTTCTGATGGAGAATCTATAATTTAGTTTTACTAGCTATAATAGGAAATAAGATCTTTTATTACTTCTGCTGATAGGATTTGCTATGTCAAAGACTTTTATCACATTTTACACTAGGGTTTATTAAGTAGGATTTTGGCATCGACATATATAGGGCTTGTATTATTTTAAGATGGCAGATTTGACTGAATATTGAATGATGAAATCAGTTTTCTCTTCTAACTCACCCTTCCTTCCAAGCTTCTCCCATTTAATATTCTTTTACATTTCTCCATTTCTTTCTTCCTCTCTTATTTTTTATCCTACTTGTTCTACCTCTATTGAATGATTGATCAGGAGTTGAATGTGTCCTAATGATTCTACTTTTAGAGAAACCAGATTTTAAGGACCACTGGGGGCAGAAAGAGAGGGGAGAGGCGGGGAGGGAGGGAGGTCGCCGTTAATAACCGATGAGCACAATCTTTATCTGAAAGGGAACAAAAAATAAATATAACAAATTACAGAAAAACCAAAACAAATTATCTTTATGCAAATCAGAGGTCAAATATATTAAAGGTTATTGAACTTTCCATAACAACTTGGCATATCAAACAGAAAAATAAAAAAATAATAATTTATGAAACCATTCACTATCATATCCTACGTTCTGAGCTACAAATAGTACCTGGGGCACTGTTCTATATGGATTAGTTGCTTCTAAGTTCTAATCTTTTAATAAATTCCAAGAATTTTATAAATAGACCAACTTTATCATATCAAGACTTGGCAATGCTAAATTCAACAAAGATGTAAAAGCTCCCTATTTGATGATTTGCAATTTAAACATCACTTCCATAAAATCAATGAGTTTCAGTTGTCTACTCCAACAAGTTTCAAAAAATTTTGTTCCAAAAGTTAATAAATTCTGATTATAAACTTTAAACAATGTTCAACATAATTCTTCACTATGATGATTGAATTTTTCAAGAATGAAAAAATCAATCAGAGGAATCATTGGTGTACCTATGCCAGGTGAAAAAGGCCATACTCTTAAGTACTTAAAATCTATTAATGCAGAGGACCATCTCATTTAAAATTCTTAATGTTCTCCTTACTAATTAAGCTTCCTCCAACCTCTTTTTGAAGAATGCATTTCCCCTGGAAACATAAGTTTCTCCAACCTTCTTCAGTGGGAAATCTTTTAGTAGTTTATTTTTATCATCCAACTCATCAGAGGGAATAAGAGAACAAAAGACGTGCAAGCTGATTCCTAGAAGTTTTGAAGGCTGTCAACTATGTTGCCAAAATAAATCTTTATATGCTCTAATTTGAGCTTTGTTTCAACTTTCAACAGCTGAACATCCAGAACACCAGAAGATATTCCATCAAAGGAAAAAAAATTCAAAAGTGCATCCCTTTTTCTTCACCATGTTGCTAAAGTGCATCTAGCAAATAAAAAATGCAAGCAGAAAATATAGAATTCTCCCAAGCAGGTAGAAGGAAGAAATAAAATTCAAGTCTCCAAGATGTGCCATTTATATGGAAGTCCATCAAAAGATTCTAGGTAGATATACCCAAAAACAAGAATTACATGTGCATGGCTTATAGCTAATTATCAGTATCAAATTGTTATCCTTCCAATATAAAAAAGGTACTAAAAAAAGTGGATCAGCACTTCAAATATACAGATGGCGAAATTAAATGTGTTCTACTCATACAAAACCAAAAAGGATGTTCAGCACATACAATGGAATACCAAAATTACCACTTCTACGTTACACTAAAGCCTAGTAAATACAGTTTTAACAAAGAAAAAAATGATATGCAAAAGGGCAAGGAGTATTTATGCAATCTTAGCTCAAGATAAGAGGAAATATACATTACCAATATATACTAACTATTGCAAAATTCTAATAAATCTTTACTTCAGTAATAATAAAATCAAAATTCCGGCAAACTAAATAATAGAATTAGTGATCTGTCCATTATACAGCAAACATTTCACAGCTATCAACTGTATGCAGCACAAGTGCTTAACTAAGAGAGAGAGGAATAAAAAATCATGTTAAAGTCTGCATCAATCAATTCCTACCATTTACTTGTACTATTATACCAGAAAAATAATAATAATAATAATCTTTTCTCATTTTTAAATTTTAAGTTACCTTTTATTTAGTAGAATTAATAGAACTTCAAATGTATCACTGACCTTCCCCTTTCAATATCTTCTATTTGCTCAGGAGGCTGCGACCGTGGCTTTAAACTCAACTTTGGGCGTTCTACTGCATGGGTCCCAACATCAGAGCCAGCTAAATCAGTTTTTGACAGATTCACATTTCCATGCATGCCATTAACAGTTTCAAAATGATCAGAAGCAGATTCACTCATCTGATGGTACCCCTGTATTCAACGAAATGATACATACGATGTAAATGATAAAATATGACATGAATGAATTCAATATAAACTTCAAAAAACATAAGAAAAAACCCTGAAAACCTGCTTAGAGTTGGCAACATGTGGTTCCAAATTCTCCAATGGCCTTGTCCTTGGAAGTAACTTTAATTTAGGCCGTTCTGATGCTTCAGAATGCACCACGGGCAGTGATTCAGACCTGCTAAATTTTCCATCAGAACGAATAGGTTGAACCCTGTCAGTGTAGTATGTCTGTTTCCTCTCTTTTACTTCCAAATAATTAGAAACCCCGGTCCTATCATAATCCAATTCCTCCTTCCTACCGTCACGGACACCATCTTCAAAATTCAAACCTCTTTCCACATGCCTTGCCAATGTTGTATCTGAAAATTCCCTCCCACCCACCTCATGTATTCTGTTGTATGCAGTTTCATCATAACCTTTTGGATGTGATCCATTTTCTATTTCTGGATGCTTAATAACCTGAACATCTGCATGATAAGGAAACGATTGCTTTGACTGCCATCTACCTGAAGAAACCTTTTCAAGTGCACTTGCATGAGCCAACTTCGAAACTGCACTTTGCCCAGACCATCCAGATTGCATTGACTCAGTAATACCCACCGCCACCTCCTTTCTTGCCGTCCAAGCACTAGGGTACGACCCAGACCCAGAAACCGCCTGTCCATCATTGTTGTTTCTAGAATTTAGTGAATTCACACCGACATGGGTTTGCTCAACTACTCTACCTGCATATGAATTTGCTGCCACACTTGAAACTGGCGGCACTGACCCTGATCCAGCCCAACCTGACGCCCTCCCAGCAGGCACAGACTCCGGCTTCAGCTCCACATGATTAGGTGGAACACGAAAACTGTCATCGCTAACTGTTCTACGTGGAAACGAAACCCCATCTAATGGTTTTCTCTCATCCTCATCAAAGTTACGGCCAATATGAACCGCGTGAGCAAGAAATGGAGTTTTATCATCAAAATGCCTAATTGCGGGAGAAGAATTGGGTCTGGGCCGATGATCAGGTCTGGCCATGGGGTTCCCCCATGATTTGGGTCGGTCATAACCAGTACGATCTATAGGTCTAATAACACTGCTCGATAAAACAATTACAAAATTAACGTGGGTTTTAAGTTACCTTACCGGCAGTAGATCTAGTATTGTTAATTATAATAATAAGATAAAATTAAGGCAACGAAATAGTTAGATCTAGTGCTACCAGAATCAAATAATTAAAGGGAAAGATGATTGGGACTTACACACCAGGAGCCGAAGGGAGAGGAAGATCAGTGGGAATAGAACCTCCATGAAAGTCTTTGAGAGTCATGGTATTGCCACTGAATGCTTTCTTCTTCGACATTTTATTTAAACGAAAAATAATATTATTCTTTCTCTCTTTCGATAGCTCTCCCTCTCTTATCTTATTTTTATGTGAAAGTAATCCGATATACGGTGATTAATGAATTATCAATAATTAAAAGGGACAGACACTGGAGAGAGCGATAGAAAGAGAGAGGAGGAACCCCCAAACGTTTAAGAAGAACGAACGAGAGAGACAAAGAAAGAAGGAAAAGGCCAGGTTGAGTTGGGAAAATTCAGGTTAGGCTGGAGCCTGCGAGGCCGACGCCGAGGCTGCGGCTGCGGCTGGGACTTGCCACTTCAGACAATCTTCTTCTCTTCTAATTTGTATACGATGCCGCTTCTGTATGCCTAACGCCCCCACTCTCGGCTTCTTCTTTGGAAAATTAGATAAAATATCTAAAATTAGGGGGTTCGTTGGAAAATAGTCGAGCAGCCTAATTTTGCTTGTAAATCTCAAATACCCATGTATATTAATCCCTTTCTCTCTTAAGATCACTCGGTCTATATTAGTCCACTTCATCAATCGGTCTAGACTGAAGCAAACCGATGCAAAGTGCTCAATGTTTCAATCAATTTTCCCTGGCTCGATCTATCTAGATTGATGAACTATAAAAGACCAACAAACAAACCGGTCAAGATCGATCAATCTTTTCTCATACAACCGGTCGATCCGTTTCTGGTTCTAATGATCTAAATTGATCGATCATTTTCTAGTTCCAATGGTTGGATCAATTGATCCTTTTTAAGTTATGAAATAGATAATTTTATTTAATTATTTAATTGGTTATTTAATTATTATTATTTATTTATATAAGAATAATAATTATTTAACTAATGAACTATTTACATAATCTATTATAAATAACTTTATTACTTATTTACTTCTCACTTTTCTAGTTGTAACTATCGGTCCTTATAATTTTATTTAATTATTTAATTGGTTATTTAATTATTTAATTATTTATTTGTTTCTTTATAAAATTATTTATTATTATTATTTAATTAATTGACTATTCACCTAAATAATTTATAACTTTATTATTTATTTGTTTATTACTTTATTATGTATTTAATTAATTATTTGTATAATTATTCATCATATATTAATAAATAGAAAATTATTTTTAATAATTATTACATTTATTATGTATTTTTAATTATTTATTTATTTAAGAAATCCAGTTGGACCACCCGGCATGAGCCAAGCCTGAACGATCTTGGGCTTACAAATAAGCAATAAACGGGGAAAAAAGTATTATTTATATGGGAGGACATTTTTGTCTATTTATGTATAATTGAATAGAGACTTTCAAGTGATCAGGGGATCTAGATATTTTTACAATCAGTCTCCTAATTTTACATATTTTTTCTAAATTTCCCTTGTTCTTTTACTTTTTTTCCCTTTGCTCACTGTTTTAACTTAAAGAGGTTTTGTCAAATAAATATAGGAGAAATTAAATTGAGAAAATATTTAACTATATATTTTTATTAAACTAACATTTATCCCTAAAAAACTAACACTTATTCCTCAGATTTTTTAGGATAAGGGTTAATTTTTATGAAAACAGTAATAATTTTTGGAGGGTAAGTGTTAGTTTAACAAAAATTTGAAGTTAAGTATTTTTTTAAAATTTAACTGGGAGTTCAGAGTAAATACCCTAATAAATATCAAGGGAAAAAAAAGTTGGGAAACATAAAAAAATAAGTAAATTTTGTGGACTGCTTTGAAAATAGATATTGGACCCTAATCTCGTTTGAGTTCCTAACCAAGGGCAAAGCTGTTTAAGTTTTTTTTAGCAGTGAGCTAGTTTGAGTTTAATAAAGGGGAAATTTACTCTGACCCCCCAATTAGATTTCGAGAAAATACTTAATCTCACATTTTTACTAAACCAATATTTATTCCCAAAAAATTTAACACTGTTTTCCCAAAATTAACACTTACCCTCCAAATATTTGAGGGATAAATGTAAGCTTTTTAGAGGTTTTTGGGGGTAATATTAGTTTAATAAAAATGTGGAGTTAAAGTTTTTTTGAAATTTAATTGGGGGGTTATTGAATTTCCCTAAAGCATTGGATTGCCGAACATGACTCGATACAGATACATGTCACATATATATCGAACAATGTGTCCAATTTTTCAATCTTATATTTATATTTTTGGAATTATGGGTAAATTTAGTATTCTAAATAAAATCAAATTTTGAAAGAAATTATTATTTTTAAAAAGATCCTCCAAAAATATGTTATAATTCTTATACTTTTTTCGAAAAAAAATCCTTAAATTTATGATGAAAATGGGATTAACAAGAAGTGTTTAATGGTGAGTTGTAGTGATAAAACAATAGGAAAATAACAAGAATAGAGGAGAGAAAAGAATAATACGGAGCTGAATGAGGATACCACGCTATCGAAAAGGCCTTTTTTAACTTTACTTCGTTATTTATTATCCACAATATTTAATATGTTGAATTTCTTTAACTATAAAATTAAATATCTTTATATGTAATAGGGTAATATTTGTTTGAAATATTTTTATTTTTTAATATAGATAATATTAATTTTAAAAAATTAATATGCTTAATTTTCTTTTTTCCTTTTTAATTATATGAAAACAAAAATATTCATTTTTGTTCTTTCCTTTCTTTTCTTTTTTTTTTTAATTTATGGTAAGACTTTTTGTACCCAAAACATTATTTTCAACACCCTTTCTAAGTACATCACGTAATGAAATATTTTTTTATTTAGCCCATTTTTGTATCCAACTATATGATCATATGATCTACAAAAAATTCAATAGATTGAAACTTAATTGAACAACAAAATTTATTTAAAATAAACAAAAATTCCACAAACAATATGATAGATTAATATAAATATATTTAATAAATTTTGTAATCAAACTTTTGAAAATGTTATTGATTTTAATTGTATTTTTTCTAAATTAAATATAGATTTACTGAATTTTGTTGATTAGTTATTGTCATTGTCAAAATAAAAAATTATGGAGATAAATTTGATAAGTTTTAAGTCTTAAAATATTTATAAAACATATTTAGAATAATAAGTATGTAGGCTCTCTTATTTTTTTTTATTTTTTTTTTTGGGATATGATACAAATAGCTTTACCTTTTGTATTTTTCACATGTAATAATTTTAGGGATGGGCCACCATAGACAGTGGATTGGGCTAGTATGAAATGTTGACCCAAAAATAGAAGTGCTAGTTGAAGAACTGGGTTGAACTAATCATGGGCCTGTCCAATAATCCAAGTTCGATGCCCTATAGAATGGAAGATAAAGGAAGCAATATATTCATTCATTTATTTAATAAGAATTTGCTATACTAATTCTCATGTTCTGAAAATGGTAGAGAAGAAAAGGGGTCCATTATCTTATTCATAATTCGAAGTTCTAAATCCAAAAGTGAGAGATATATACGAAGAGATGGATAAAGGTTTCCAGCTTTATCAATATTTTAGGATTATTACATTATTTTATTAATTTTATCATTTTAGTTTAGTTGTATCTTAAATTGATTAAAAAAGTATTTTTAAAAAATGAAGAGAGTGTTGACTAAAGAGAATCTTTTAAGAAAGAGGAGAGAAAAGATAATGAAATGTGTTTAATGTAAAGTATATTCTAAATTTATAATACATATCCACTAATTCTCACTATTCATTAATCTCTAATTTAAGGATTATATATATATATATGAAGGATCTTTTAATATAAATTTTTAAACATAAATCTCAACGCAAAGTCCTATCCGTTCATCCATACAATCTAATGGTTGAGATAGCTGATGAGTTGTTATTATTAAATATAATTTTCTGACTTTAAGTCTCAATTATTGAATTTTATGGATGAATAACTAGGATCTTGTGTCTAGATTTGTCTTAAAAAATTGTGTCAAAAGACTCATCACTTATATATAGGGAGAAGATCTTTTCACATAAATTTTTTAATTCAAAACTAGACATAAAGTCCAAATCATTTATCCACAAAATCTAATGATTGAGATGATTGATGAGTTATTTTTCAATTTAAATCTCAACCATTGGATTTGTTGAGATTAAGGGCTAAAAATTTGTGTCAAGATTTTGTGTTAAAAATTTATATCAAAAGATCCCCCCTACGTATAGCAATAATATTAGCTAAAATCTAATTCATTTATTAATTTGATGGGCTGATGTGGCAATGCCATATTGGTTGCTAGGTTGTATACTTATGGTTGTATGGGAGGTTGTATACCTAACATTATTAGAATAATAAAATAAAATAAAATCTAATATATTTAATTAGGGTTATTTACAAATATATATATGACTGTATAGAGTAAAAACATTATTCTTAATATTTGGTAATGAATGTTAGATTTAAATAGGTGCAAAAGCAATATATTAGGTGAAAAAAGCCTTTCTAAAAGATATCTGAATAGATTTTTGTTCTACTTTAACAAACTGTCATTAATTTATATAACTTGATATGACAAAATATCATTAGATAAATAAATTGTAATAATAAATGAAAATAAAAATAATAAAGAAAATAATAATCTTATATCTAATAAAATTGTACAACCTTTATGAAGTTAATTGTGTACGTAGAATTATTTTTATAATAATATTTAATGGAACAGGCAAAAGGTACAAAAATGAACAGTCAAGATAACATTAACTTAACTAGAAAAGGCTACATTAATTAATTGATAGAGTAGCCCAATGCGAAGCAGTGTGCGGTCCTGAGGCAGGTTTCTTTTAATTCCTTTCATTAATTAACATCTAACTATTTCAGAAATCCAATTGCAATTCCATTATTCAAGAGATTATCAATATGAATTATCTTAACAATTATTTTCAAAAAAAAATTTCGATTTTATATATATATATATATACACGATTCATTCAGCAGGCTTCATTGCTAGTTATTGATGCAAGAAATCTACATCAATAGAAAATGAACACGTGGTTGAATATTTCTTTCTGATATGTTGAAGTGAATGAATTAAGTAGGGATTTGGACTGAGTATGCTGCTTAGTAATTCTAGGTTGTTTCTTTTTGAAGACTGGAACCGGATGATCTTTGGCCTATTAGTTTTCTTTCCCTCTTTGTGGATTCTATTAACTGAAAAACAGAAACAAGTTCAGGGATTGTCGATCATTTCATTGATATTGATCCTCTTATGATCAAGTCAGCGAAACTATCTTTGTAGAATAATCAAGACATACTCCAGTTTTTTCTCTTCTCAATATGCGTTCTTTAACACTTGGAAAAAATTCTCCCCTTGTGTTGAAAAAGAGCTCTATTTATATACTAGCTCACACGTACCTTAGATCTTGATTGTTTATCAATGGACACATATCGTA
>JANLJB010000417.1:0-37843 GCA_026212285.1 Bursera cuneata
ATTATTAAATATAAGTAACGGAGTTATAGTATTGGGAGATTAGTGTTAGTTTTAGATTTAGATGGAAGGTGTGTATCACTTTTCAATTTTCTAGGGTCTAATATTAAGTACCCCTTTAACCTTTAATATTATATTAGTACGCGGCTGCCCCCAAATTTTTTAATTTGACAAAACCAACCAGGACAACTTTTCGACAATGATTGAAGGGGTCTGGTGCAAATGAGGTTGGCTTCCGTGTAATGCCTGCATTACAAGTCTCTATCTTTCTTGAATTTTCTTCCTTTATCTTAAGCTAATTAGTTTAGCTTATGTAATTTCTTGCAAATACCAATTTGCAACAGTTAAATGGCAAGGTTTAGAAGAAACTGAGACCAAAACTTTCATGGCTCATAAACGGAGAACCATAAAACTAAAAAGAAGAAAGCGTAAGCTTTAAAGTTTGAGGATTGGGTCAGATGCACCTAGCTGTTACCAGTGTTGTGCATTCGTTTCTTACTTAGTTGAAGAAGCAAAGGATTTGACAAATTTTTCTCGATTTGAGATTGTCACTCAACATCATCTCCAATGACAATCTTGTTTGATTTAATACTAATTGTAACAATATGAACATAGTAAAAATTAAATATTTTTTATTATTTTTAAAATAAAAACATAAAATTTATAAACGAAAACGAAATATTTAGTGTGACGATCCACTGAGAGTTTTGTTAATATTTCCTAATCCATGAGGGTAAGATTTTAAGGGAAGCTAAGAGTGTATACTGACCAACCGATAACTGCCGTCATTCAAAAAATAACAACAGGAAGTTTCCAAATGGCAAGTGCCACTGTAGCGTTGGCCCTTCAAGCGGAGTTTGAGAAACCTTAAAACCTTCGCTTGTAAGCACATACATTACAAACAACAATAGAAACAGTGTTTTCTTTGTGTTAAAAAAAGAAGATAAAGATTCAACGTCCACATGGTGTTGGCTGTCAAAACATGGTAGACCCCATTTTTATACAAAATCTTCAGCGAAATTATGTCCACTCAACCATAATTTATCATCTTTGCCACTCAAAAGTCTCCAAACCATTGAAGAAAGAAAGGAAGTTTTCTGACAGTCCTTTTCACATTTGTATTCAGTCTTCTCTGGATTCAGTTCAGCAGAGACTTTGATAGAGGAGTGGGGTTGGCCTTTTATTATATGGGTTTTATGGAGAAGGGAAATTAAAAAACTTGAACAGTTATGATGATGGACTCAAAGTCTTCACTCAGGTTCATCACCCACCAATCTTTTTTCTCGGCCGTCCGATCAGGTGATCTGGAAGCGCTCAAGGAGATTGTTGATAAGTTGACAAAAGATGAGGCTCCTGATGGGTCCTCTTTGGTCTCCGATCTAATGGGGGTGCAGACTGATGCAGGGGAGACTGCCCTGTACATCGCTGCTGAGAGTAGCTTTCAGGAGGTGTTCAGTTACTTGGTTAGGTTTTGTGATGTTGATGCCGTCAAAATCAGGTCCAAGTCTGACATGGATGCCTTTCATGTTGCGGCTAAGAATGGCCACTTGGGTATGATTTTCATCTTTTGTCAAGTTTTGTTTGGTTTGATGGATTGTTTAAGGTTTTTATTGGAGTAATCGATCTGTAATTGATTCAGGAGTAAGAAGTTGCTTTAGTTGCCAAAAAAAAAATGAAGAGCAAGATTTTGCTAGTTTAGTTTATAAGAAAAATATATGGTTTTGTTTTTGAAATTTCTGCTCCTGATTTGTTGGTTCTTTTCTTTTTTAAGGATAGGACTAATTGGTTAGATAAGTTGTTGCGTTGGTTTTTAGTTCATAAAAGGAAACTCAAATGCTTTGGATTTTGAGGTTTTAGTGGGCTTTTGTTTATTGCTGGAGAACAAATGCATCTTCTGTATGTTGAATGAACTAGAATAAGTGAAATTGAACTTTGAAATTGTAAACTGTTATGTGCTTTAGGATCATTAATCCAGCTCAATTCCAGATCAACTGCCGAAGTTTTTATTATTCCTTTGTGGTTCAATACTTACATATTTTCCCGACTTCTAACATGTTTGTTTGATTTGCTGTAATAGGGGTGTCATGATGATGCACTTGATTTCTGTTTCACAAGATTTCTGTAATTATCTCTGTTAATCATTATTAGAGTAACATAAAACTGGAGAAATGGTGTCTTATTTTTTTTTTTTTAGAAGTAAATTAATGACCAGGGGAGTAGATTGACAAGCCATTTACACTAGCAACATGGCTAAAGATTATGGTTTAATGATGTAGAAATAATGCCATTTGGTATCACTATAAAGGCTTAAAAATTGGTATTGTTATTTTGAATGGTTAACTAGTTTATGCATGCACAATTTCTTATCTTGGAAGGAGAGACTAGAAAGTAGCAACTATATCTGCTTGGTTCTTTGAGTAATTCCTGGCCACCGAGTAAATGCTTGATGTAAGTGGTAAAAATTAGCTCTCAGAGGACTTCAAGTAGGTTGAAATATAATATCATCTGCTAATCTGCTTTATAAATAATCCAGTAGAGGTTTCTGTGGAAGTAAATTAGAGGATTATGAGATATTGGGCTCTAGAGTTGGGCATTTAGAGGACTATTTTATGTAAACATTTATTTACAACTTGATATGGCATTGACTGTTGTTATTTTGTTTAGGGATCGTGAAGGAACTTTTGAGCATTTGGCCTGAGCTTTGTAAGTTATGTGACTCCACAAATACTAGTCCCCTTTATTCAGCAGCTGTGAAAGATCATTTGGATGTGGTTAATGCCATCTTGGATGCCGATGTCAGCTGCATAAGAATTGTTAGGAAAAATGGAAAAACTGCTTTGCACACAGCTGCAAGGTACGGCCTCGTTGATATGGTGAAAGCTCTTATCGATCGTGATCCAGTAATTGTCAGAATCACAGATAAGAAAGGTCAAACTGCTCTCCACATGGCTGTGAAGGGTCAGAGTCCTTCAGTAGTGGAGGAGATATTGCTTGCTGATCACTCAATACTAAATGAACGTGACAAGAAGGGTAATACAGCAATGCATATGGCTACAAGGAAATGCCGTCCTCAGGTACCTTTAATAATTGATATTCTGTTTTCTAATGAAATTCTTGTCTTTAATTAATTATTTTTACCTTTTCTATCTACTGGTTTTTTACATAAGCTTACTGTCACTTCCAGCACTTACTATTAGAATTGTGCTCACTTCTAACACCAAAAAGGAAACAAAATATTCTAAACATTTGACAGCCTCGAATTTCTGATTCCCTAAATATTACCAGCTTAAGGGGAATTCTCTTGCAGCGTTAGTACTACTTTCCATGGAATCTTTACCTTCATTTTCTAGTCCCGCCATGAAGTAACACCGATGTTTAGATACTACAGACAAAGGAGATGAGGAAGCATGATAGATGACAATAAAGAACCTTGTTTGATATAGAATGTATATTCCAACTTATAAGATCCAACGTTTAGGCTACAATTATCACATTAAAATGAGAGAATTTCTTCTCAGTTGACCTATGTCTGAAGTTTCAAAAATATATAATGATATTTAGACCTTCTGTCTCAAATATATAAGAGTATCTAGCATAGTAAAAATGTGAAACTATTTCGCTAGTTCATGCGCTGCACCTCCTTTGAGTGAAACCTATATTTACTATTCTCCTTGTTGTCACTTTCATTGATGTTTCTAGTACTCAAATTCTGTTCTCTATGTTACAGATAGTAAGCCTACTGCTAACATGCACATCCATCGACGTCAATGCCATTAATAATCAGCGAGAAACTGCAATGGATTTGGCTGACAAACTCCAGTATGGAGAATCTAGTTTGGATATCAAGGAAGCTCTTACAGAGGCTGGTGCCAAGCATGCTAGGTTTATTGGTAAGTTGGATGAAGCAATGGAACTTAAGAGGACTGTAAGTGATATCAAACATGAAGTAACTGCACAACTCATACAAAACGAAAAAACCAATAGAAGAGTTAGCGGTATTGCCAAAGAACTAAGGAAACTTCACAGAGAAGCCGTCCAAAATACCACCAATTCTATCACCGTTGTTGCTGTTCTTTTCGCCTCAATAGCTTTCTTGGCATTATTCAATATACCCGGCCAATATTTAACCGATGGACCAGAAGTAGGGAAAGCTGAAATTGCTGATGTAGTAGGTTTTCGTGTGTTCTGCCTTTTAAACGCCACATCCCTCTTCATATCCCTAGCCGTTGTTGTGGTTCAGATCACTTTGGTTGCCTGGGATACTAGAGCTCAGAAGCAGGTAGTGTCAGTGGTTAACAAGCTCATGTGGACTGCCTGCGGTTGCACCTGTGGGGCATTTTTATCAATAGCTTTTGTTGTCGTGGGTAAAGGATACTCCTGGATGGCTATTACTATAACTCTAATGGGAGCACCAATTCTTGTTGGAACACTTGCAAGTATGTGCTATTTTGTTTTTCGACAACACTTTGGGTTCTTCCGCAGTGACTCTCAGAGACGCATCAAAAGGGCAAGTGGAAGCAAGTCATTCTCATGGTCGTACTCGGCAAATATATCTGATATTGATGAGTATAACTCTGACCTTGAGAAGATTTATGCTCTGTAAACACCATCCAATGACATACGGAGTTTGGGAAAGGTCAATGTTCAGCTGCACAGATTCTTCTGTTAGTCATTGCTCTATGTAAATTTGGATGGTCAGTGGAACGCACGCATTATTATGCATGCGGTTGTGTATTTCGCTAGAGGGAGAGTTAGTTGGTTTCCTTCTGGTTTATGTATAATCGACAAACAGAAGATGGAAATGTAGATTTGTGTATAGATGAGTTAAATAACTAAGGCTAAATGGGTAACTTTTGTTTCCAACAACTGTTGTTGATTGTAATATTACCAATAATCTAGTTGTGCTACTTGGTTGTCCTTGTTTTTTTGGTTACGCCCTGCAAACTGCGAATTATCTTTTCCCTTCTCTTCCGAAGAAAGATAACTGCCAAATGGTAATACCAAGTCACTCATCATTCTGGGCACTATCAGTTGATCCGATCATTAAGTCAATGGGAAACAAAATGCACGATTAGGGGTCAAATACATTTTGTACCATTTTATTTGACATTTTAAGATAGGGATATCAATTACTAACCCTAATATTTTGATCTAATTTAGGACAGAAGATATATTTGATATTTTAATCAACTAGATTATCATAAAATCATCGTCTACCCATTTTCGTTAATTGATAAGAGTAACTGAAAAGAGTATTTTAGTAAATGAACAAAGGCCACTTATTAAGGATAGATAAAATGGTAATTGAGTCATGGGCAAAATGGTAATTTACTTATATTTCCTCTTGGTAAAGTTCATTTTATTCCTTGAAACTCTCAGCACAAATCTCCTCTTCAATTGACACTCTCGGCTTTACCGACGGCTTTTTCACCTAATCGCTCCTCCAGACTCCTAGCCTCACCAGCGAACACAATAGGAGGGAAAGCTTCAAGCGTTTTGAGCACAGTTTCAAGCTCCTCCTTGTTCGGGTATTCAGGTAGCTGCAAAGCCTTTTTCGATTTCCAGCTTTCAATCGTTCATTTCCCAGTACCGGCATTTTAGGTATTGGTGATAGATTAAGCCACTGGCGTAGAGGCCTTCATTAAAGTTTTTGCAAATTCAGCGGCATGGACGGCAAAGATGGAGAGGATATTTGATCGGGGTTTGGAAGTGAAGGGCGACGATTGAGTCGGCATGAGGGGAGATTTGGTGGGAGTAATGAAGGTGCTGCCAAGGAGAGCCATTATGGAGAGGTTTGGGTTGAATTGAAAGAAATAAGATATTTATCTTATGATTTAGGGATTTGGCTTGGCTTGAATTAGGAATTTTTTTTTTTTTTTTTTTTTTTTTTTTTGTGNTTTTGGGATTTGGCTTGGCTTGAATTTGGATTTTTTTTTTTTTTTTTTTTTTTTTTTTGTGAGGAAAATTTTTGTAGGTAAACAAATTTTTTGTTGGCTTGCCTTTGTTCCTTCCTCCAAAAACAATTTTTTATCGACTCAGTTGTCAAAACCCAATTTCGATTCTGGGTTCGAATTTTCATGTGAGTCGGATGAGTTGACTCGGGCAGGTCATCTGCGAGGAGCTTGAATACGTGGGGACTGAGCTGGACGACTGATGATCATGTCGCATTGAAGTGGGTAGGGAGTGGAAGTTGTGGAGAATGGTTTCGTGGTAAGTGAATCATTTTAAAAATAAAAACACAAAATTCATAACCAGTACAACCATACAACGATAGAACAGAAGGGTAGATGAAGCAAGCAAAAGTTAGTTAATTACTTATTTAATATAAATTGCTGTAACAGATAAATTAGAAAAAGAACAAACTGCATTTCTAAATTTATATATATCTCCCTCTAGCCCATATGGTTACCAATGAAAAAATAACACAACCACATGGGCATTATCCCCATTACAGAAAGAAAAAANTAAAAAAGAATAGTAGCTTGGGAAAGACCCAAGCTTTAACTATAATTCAAAACCCAATTTTCATCATCCCAACCTCCATAAGTTCAACAAAAGCAAGCTACTAGAATATACAACTTTACAATTTATACGAGATCCCAATTTGGAGCAGAGATCCGAAAATGCCAACATTATTAAAGTTGTAACAGTCCTGNGACATTTCCTGGATGATCTTGACGAAGGCCTACTTATGTCTGAAGGAGAAGGTCGGCATTGTTCTTGCGATCTTTGTAACTCCTGCACATTCAAATCCCAAGAACAGCAATGATTACAAATAGAACAACGCCTTAGCAGGAAACAAGAACTTCACTTTGCAACTCAAAAACTTTTCAATCCCACATCATGTAAATGGTAGACAACATCATGAATATTAAGCTACAGTAAAGTCAATAACTCCAGTCAGCGGTAGGAACCGCGCACATTTTATTAAGCCAGCAAGTAAATAGATTTTCTATTAATGCCTAAAATATGGTCAAGTTTTCATCTTTATTTCATTTTTCTTCACAAATTAACGCAGAAGCATAATCTAGAATTAATTCAGAACGCTTAATAAAATACTTAATAAAAGCTGAACATTAGTAGTTTTAAATATCACAGAGTTCAATAAACCATTGATGACGATGTAGAACTATTTCCCCAATTGTGCTTGTGCTTTGACATGCATCCGATGCTGGCGCTGCATCTGTTCAAACTGTTGCAGCCTCGCAACAAAGTTAATACCACTGTGTGAGCTCCCCATGTCTGGGTTCACGTCACCATCTTCACTGAATTGTGACCCAGTTGGCATGCTATGTAGAATCTGAGAGTAAGGATTCCCTGAAGATGTTCGCTTGAATTGCTCACCGTTGAAGGAGTATGAAGGTATAGTCTTCAAACGAGTCCTTAGTATCTTAAAGGCCGCACTTTGCTGCATAAATGAGTCATGAGAAAGATTAAATATGAGACCAAGATCTACAAGAAGAAATCACAAAAGATGATTGGGTCAAATTTTTAAATAACACTATCACAGTATCAATCTTTACATTTGTTCTTGAAATTACAAAACATTTCCCAAACTTCTATCTTTTTGTGCCGGGACCACCAAGAAGTAAACAAGAAGGCACCATAAGCAGCATAATATTTTTTTCAGGAACTATAATAAATATAACTTATAAGGCATACCAATAAAACATCACTTTTCTCTCATTCCATCAATTTTCCTAATTATTTCAGTTTTCTGATGGAAAGGAAACTACTAATAATGAACATGAGATCATTTAATGCTCAAAAGCATTTTGCAGCCCTAGAAGTAAAAGTAAATTTGCAGGTATTAATGAACAACTAAAATAGAAGTGGAAAAAGGAGCCATAAAAAAACTAAAAAATATCAACAAAGTATAGATGCATGTAAATCTGAAAAAAAATTATTGGAAAAAAAATAATAAAGGTAGCAAGCATGTGAGACAGACCTGGGGAAGCAACATTAAAAGACCATATAAGGCTTTCAACAACCATGTACACCTTCCAGGTTCAAGAAGCTGCGAATCACAAAATTGCTCAGAACTAAAATATCTCTTAATTTTGAGGAGACAAAAAAATAACAAATGGCTTAACTATTAGCGAAAGCAACAACAATTCACCATTTCACACAGAAGAACTGTTTCCAATGTAGTAAGGCTTCATTGATAATTGACATTCCAGAAATGATTACAGCTAAACGCTTACAGTAAATTGGGAGAAGTTCTTGACAGTAACAAAATTAAAACTCGTGATGGGGATGTAATATTTGAAGTAACTGTCATCAGAAAACACTCATTCATCATTATCTCCCAAACCCCAACTCATGAAACTACCTCCGGTAGAAATTTCTTTTATTACATGCCCACAATGTCGAAAAGATCCACAGAATGATCCACAAATTGTTATGGAAGCACACAGAACAAAAAATAAAATAAAATAAAATAAATTCCAAGTCGCTTAGTAAAATTAGACAACTTTGAAGAAACCTAGATGCTAATTAGGAAGACATACGTAGACATGTCCATTGAAAGTAGCAGAAACATTTTTCAACCCAAAACTTTTGGAGATGTCCATTAAATTAGCAAATATCAGCATCGTGATAAAAAATTAAAAAATTAAAAAACCAACTTTCCCCATTTTAATGAAACATATGCAAGACAACAGAAAGACAAAATGGAACTTTTGTCTTCAACTTGCGCACCTGCAATCTAAGATAAGCAAAGATTGGAGTCTCCAGCAACCGAATCAACTTATCCAGCTGGACCAAAAATTTGACGTTAATATCTTCCTCCACCAGCGACTGAATCACAACACTTGCATGCTGGTAAGTCTGTCAAACAAGATCACAACATCATCACAAAGATTTCATAAATGACCATGAAAATACATAAGGGGTTTACCAAGAGAGAGAGATACAAAAATGAAATAATTTCTATAACAAAGTTCTAGTTCCTTACCTGCGCTAATAAGCAAAGACTTATAATAGCCATGGCTGAATGGCACCATGAAGCATACAAACAAACAAATAAATCTTTTCCAGCAGGGTTAACCAGTGATTGCTTTAGAAGACCTCGAAGCTCAGATAATTCAGAGGAAGTAAGTAAAATCAAATTCAAAGCCTGAAACAAGAAAGAGAACATACACGGTATGTTTATAATGAACGCATGGACAAGAAAAAAGAATTTAAGTGAAAGGAGGAACGATGAGGTTTTAGACATGTTTTAAGAATATTTGCCTATTTACAACTCAATGGTATCATAATGTAGACGCGACTGAAATTGCTTTTGGTTCTACAGATGAATTATGCTCAACACAGTTTCAAATGGTCACTCCTACATTACTACTTTAATTAATTACTCAAATAGAGGACAACCTGAACCATAATACATGCAAAATTCAGGTCCGCTTCTCCCTCAAGTATCATAGAGAGTTCCCGGTAGACCCTTTCAGCATCTAAAAGTACACACAGTCGGCGGATTATCAAAGCACCACGCCTGAAGAAACAAAAGAGTATCTTGTAAAAGAAAGCAAAGTTACAATAGATATAGAGTCGGCAAGTATAACACTTCCAAGCTATCATAGAAGGTTTTAAAAAGAAAAAAATAAATAACGAAAGGGACTCACTTCTCGAGAAGGGAATTGTCAACCCGGAAATTATGTACTAGGAAAACCACAAGCTGGCGAAAATGTTGTGGATCTTTTGCAATGCATGCATGAACCTCAATAACCAGGAGCACCACCTGAGAAATTTTTAAATTTCCTTTTTTCTTTTAGTTACATAACTGAAAATAATGCTAAATATGAACAAGTAAAATTAAGGTGCTGCCTTTGCATATCCAAAGCAAACACATGTAGTAAATAGAACTATGACAAACCGCGATAACTGATAAGTAGCACATAAGGGATAAAAGAGAAGGCTCTATCTCTCAGGAATAACTGAATGCCCAGATATCCATGTATTAACAATTACAAAATAAAAATAAAAATAAAGGTTTAGGGGGGCCTTGAATGAATTCTTACCAAATGCAAATGAAAAAAACTATAAATTAAAAACAGAGAAATAAGAGACCACCATACGCAACACAAAGAAACATATTTTTGTATATGAACCATGTCCCATAGTAAAAATAAAATTCAAAAAATCAAGTTTGGCACATCATTCAGTGATAAAAACGCAAATTCATGAAAACGAGCTTACCTCATCAGAAGGATCCGACAATGCTTTTAAAAGTGTGTCAAAAATTTCATTCAGAAAACACAAGACCTGTGCAGAAAGAAATTGAAACCACAGGTTATCCACAAATTCCAAATTAAGACCATGAAGGAATATATATATATATATTACAGAAACGGAAATAAGCCAAGAGTAGGTATGCACTTAAGTATCAAACGTGTAAAAGCTGAAATGAACCATCCTACTGAACAGATCTAAACAACTGTTAGCCAAACACAGAGCATTGTACATAGACAATATACAAAGAAAACGACAACAAATTAATGTCCAACAGTTCACTTATCTTCAAGTTTAAAAGTATCTGCATATTGAAAAGTCAAAAAAAAAAACATTAAAATCTGCTTAACTCCCAATCTAATGGAATTCGTAAACAAATGCACAGGCACATATGAAAGAACACTAAAAGGAGCTTATGAATGGATCTCAGCCACCCTAGGTGGCAATAAATAAATTCGGATAATGGGACTCACTAAAATCTACAGCAGCTCACAAGTAATTAAGCAATTGAAAAAGGTCCACATTGTTAACAATAATGCAACAAGATACAAGCAAAGGACAGGAGAAAACACAGAAAACCACATATACACATAATTCATCAATAAATGGGAAGTCACCTCAGCCCGATGTCTGTTTAAAAGGGTCGAAATCCAGTGCAATGCTTCAATTCGAGTAGCTTCCCACTCGCTAGATAGTTGCCTAATCAGTCAAAAGAACCAGCAATGACTACAGTTGTTATTTGTAGTTAAGCATCACAACTAACTTAAATAAGGGATCCCTATAAGCACTTTTTGTATAGCTCTTCATATGTAAGAAGTGCCTATATATACCAATAGAAGTGCAAACTACTATCAACATTTCAAACCAGCTTTTTTCCCAGGTTACAAAAACTACACCTCCTCGCAATTGAGAGAATTGCTGCAACATCAAATCCTTCTGTTGTATCAGCCTTGATTGCACGAAGCTCTTCATTGGTTTCACGAGCAACCTTATATAGAAGCACAGACAACAATTTCATTACCAAGATGCTCATAAACAATGCAATAGTAGTTCTTCTCATTTATTAAAGACATCGTAGCTTATATTGTCTTACCACTCTGATTTTTTCTTCTCTATCAGATATGCAAGGCAGAATGGCTCCAAGAATATCAGCATAGTAAGGAACTAGCTGGTCCCCACCAAGTTTAACAAACTCATTTATCTGTTTAATCAAGAAATAGGTATTCGATTACATATGTCCAAAAATAAAAAAGTACAACAGAAAATCCACTTGCCACAAAATTAATTAAAAAACAGAAAAACCATTTTCAAACCATCAATTCTAGAAAATTACTGTAGAGAAATTTGATTATGAAAAAATAAAAGGCGGAAAGACTACCCAAGTGATGGCTGTTAACCGAGTAAACTCATCCAGAGAAGCAGCCCTCTGCACCAGTATTTCAGCCATGCGACCATAATCTACAGACTTCAAGAGTAGCACTGCTCGAGTCAGAAAATTACACATGAACAAAAGAATTCATGACAAATACTTGATGCAAATGATTTAAATAAAATAAAACTACCATACTCCCAAAATGATAGAGAGAACTTAAAGGCAAGTAATCAGGGAACAGATACCAAATCCATGAATAGCAAAATCAGAAATTCAAAGTTAGAAGAAGTCTTACTGGGGAGTTCTTAATCTCTTGAAGAAACTCTGAAAGGGCTGCATCAGCTTGTTGCCGAATTTCATGACTAGAATCACTTAACATGTTAAACAAACCTGAAATTTATAAAGATTTTTTAGTTTACTCTCAATGACTAGAGAGAGAATAAAAAACAAATTAAAAGAAGACACTTGAAACTTATTATTAAATTAAAAATTAAATCCTCATAATAAATATCATTTACCATCAAGAAAATCAGGAAGAAAACCCAGCATATCAATATCTGGAACACTGTCCAATACAGTGATCCATCCTACCAAAAACTGCCGGACATAGGGATTTAGAACATTCATGCGCTCTCTCAACAAGGGTATAAATTCTTCAATGCTGAGAATAACACAGCAAAACAACAAAAATTACATTTTAAAAGCAGTTGAAAATACTTTCCCAGTTTTTGCCTCTACTTCAAATCTAAGACTAGATAGAAGACTGCACACCTGAACTGATCACTTTCAGTAACAATGTCCTGCTACAAAAATAGTAAAATCTCAGATTTGATCCAAGAAAAAAGAATTCCTATTTTCAAACAATTAGGAAGGAAAAGTCAAGATTTATGGAAGTATTGACCTTTACAAGGCGATCTAAAAGATGTGCAGCACTTTGCACATTGGCATCTGAATCTGCGGAGAGCTTACATAATGCGTCAAAAATCTGATTAAAGAATATGATAAAATCTCCTCTTACAACCTGTCAGCAGAGAAAGCCAACAAATAAACTTCATTATAATTTAGGGAAAAAAAAACATAAATTGTGAATCAGCCAACAACTCTCACCTTTGCGATGTTATAAAGAGCTTCACAAGCATAATAACGAACTCTGCTATCTTGGTCCGAAAAAGAACTGAGCACAGGTGGTACAATTTGCTGAATGGTAGCATCAGAAAAAATACACAATGAGCATACCAGAAAGGAAAGGGGGAAATCAAAATAAAGGAAAAACTTATGCACAACACTCGGGGAGATAGTATTAAAAGAAGTAAAAAGAAAATGCAACAATGAATAAAGAGGATAAAAGAACATCAGCACGCAAAAATAAAAATAAAAAAATCAAAGTGTTACCTAGTTGGTTAGATCTCTTGTGGTGGAGAAAAAGATCTTAGAATCAAATCCCCCTCTTACCAAGCTTTGAGAGGGACCTATTAAGCATTTTCTTGCGCATGTTCGTAAGGTAAGGTTGGGTCGGGATGGAGAAAGGTTGAGGGGAATAATGTTGTAAGAAAAAAATCAGTAAAATACTTTACTAGGGGATTATTGGCATATTACCTAGTATGAAGTTTAATTAATCTAGTCATTAAATAAATGATTCTTTGGAATGACTACTTTTCCAGTCTACAAGGAATCATCAGTTTCACCTACCAAAAAAAAATAAAAATAAAAAAACATCTTCTAAAAGGCCATCCTGTGTCAGCTACATTTGACCTGACAGTCACAACCCTCCACCTAACCCAACCCCAGAGATGGTCACAGAGAGGAAAAAAGGTCCTCTGACTAGTACCTTGGTTTATGATTAATCCCAGTTTCCATTTTCTCTACAAAATGTAAGCACCAAACACTAAATAATAAAATCATTTTATGAACATATCCAAAACCAACATGTCTCTGGTGTGGAGTAAAATTAATACATCTTTTTTTCCTACAAAAAGTATTTAAAAAAAAAACAATTATAATAAAATATGGATAATAACTCCTCCATCTAACCGTTCAGGGTTTATATCTCTCCAAAATGTTGTGCCCAAAAATAATTATTAATACTTTCAATGTTCTGTGGTCTGGGTTATTTGCAAAGAGAAAAATAAAATAATATTTGAAGAAGTTAAGGATGAGGACTTGGAGCTGCTTTGGGGAAGTGTTCACACTCTTGCTTCTCCATAGACATCAGTTACGAAGCAATTTAAAACTTATTTTTCCTTTTTCCAAAGAGATTGGACAGCTGTGTCTTAATTTTCTGAATTTCTATGACTTTAAGGGGATTTTGTCACATTATTGTTGATTTCATGTTTTATTTTGTATTAGGTTCTGGATTTCTTGTTCACATCTTTTGTATTTTATTTTCTTCTCATAAAACTTTTAAAGTCTTATAGAAAAGAAAGGATAAAAGAAAAATCTATAAAAGATTTCATTTCTTTTCATAACTGCAATAAACCAAGACAGATTTTCTTGTCTTAATATAGATCTACAACATGCTAATGTTTTCAAATTCTATACTTAAAAGTTAAGATATTAGGTGTAAATATAAAGGAATTTCAATGGTAGTCAGCATGTAACCAGTGCCACAAGAAGTAAACAAATTACTGCTATTCACAATGAAATTCAAAACCCAAAAGTATTATCCGCAGCAGAATATGTATGCTTTTACTAATTATAATCCTAAAAGATTGGGAAATTATTCGGGGAGATAAAGGGCCTTAGAAGCGGATATTCATTCAGCGAACTCCAGCATTAAAATTCAAATTCTCAAAGTGAGAGTTGTAATGCATGCTATACATGGAAAATAATAATACGAATACAAAAATTCAAATTCATAAAAATATCCAGCAATTTAAACAATTATTGATTTAAAAAAGGGTCTAAACTTCAATCATTCCTAAAACCATATTTTGAATTTGAGTAAATGAAAAACTACAAGAAAAAAGAACAGTCACCTCAAGATGCTGAGCTGCTTCAGAAGTCAACCCAACTGTGGCAGCAGCTAATCCTATCAATCCTCCCTAAACACATACAAATCCATCCATTCATCAAAAACAGTAAACAAACATTCCCAATTCAAAAAATAAATAACCAAATAAAATATACCATACTATGGACCTGGCCCATTACCATTTCCAGGTCAGTTAACAGATGCATACATAAGCCACCTTATTATAAATCATATCTCTTTTTTTTTTTTTTAAATGATGCTAAACGTTACAATTATTACCTTCAATGTTTCAGGAATACTATTGTATGCTATCAAAAGCTGATCTCCCAGTAAAATTCCAGGTCAGTCATCAATCCGTGACTTGCATGTGCTCTTATATTTAATGAAATCTAATTATACTTCATTATTTTATTTTATTTTATTTTAATAAGAAAGTTAAAGTTCATATTTTGTTGCAACTTTGATATGACCCTCCACCATGTAAACATAACAATACCGCATATTAAAGCCCGTTGTTCAGCAACATTAAAAAATAATAATAATTTTAATTTATTTATTTATTTTATTAAAATAAATTTAAATTAAATTAAAATCTACTAAAGCTTGGAAGCAAAAATTAAACAATATAAAATATTAGAAAACCTTGCGGTGGTTGGCCTGCGGCGAGTAGGTGAACTCCGTGATCAACAAATTGATCACCGCCGATATCTTGTCATGCTCCCCCGCAACAGCCAACTGCTTAACTATGCCCTCAATCTACACATACACACATCGACACACTTAAAATAAAATAGCTAAAAAAAAACCCTAAAAATCAAACACTACAACAAATTAGAGTAAAAGAGCGAGTGCCAGACCTCGAGGGCGGCATTTTTTCGCTTCTCGTAGAGCTTATCAGACAGATTACGAAGAACAGAAGTAGGAATCACCGAAAGCGCGTCGGCCATCGAAAATTAGAACGAAACCAAAAACCGTACCAATTCGATTCCTCCTTTCGACGATTAAAGTTGAAGAGAATCAACCACACCGTTTCATGATCTTTCTTCTTCTCTTCTTCTGAAAAGGAGATTGAACTGAATTCTTTTCAGATCTGGTGAAATTAAGAGAAGAACGGAACGGAACGGAACGGAACGACACGAAACGAAACGAATCGGTGCCGAATTGTTTTGGTTTTGTTTTTGTTTTGAATTTAAAATACAAATAAAAATAAAATAGAAAACGAATGCTACCTGAATTTTGTTTTTGTTTTCTTCGTTTTTGTTTTTCAAAGCCTTCTTTTTTTTAATTTTTGTTTTGAGTTCCCAAAGTGACGCAGTTTTGGGTTTAGTCTTTGTAAGAGAGGATTGCATTAGGATATAAAAACACAGGGAGATGTATCTGAGAGGGTTAAAATGACCATAATGTCCTTTTCAGTTTTACTTTATAATTTCTGTCTCTTTCTAATCTTTGTTTAGGATATTTCTCTTTTATTTAAGAATAAAATTCTTTTAATACAATTTAGTAACTTTTTTTTGCTGGCTCGATAGTTTATTTTTCAAAGTCACTTATCAATTATTTTGAAAAAGTATTCAAATTACTTTCATTAATTCTTGAAGGCATTATTTTTATTTTAATCAAATGATTTTTGTATTTTTAGATATAAATATATTCTTATTATATATTTTTAAGATTTAAAATTACAATTATCTCTTCTGAATAAAAATTTAAAAATAAATAATATAATAATAATTTTAATATTAAAATTTATATGGAACAATTGTTTTGTAATGTATTTTATCTATTTTATAGACATCTTCAAACAAGCAATTTTAAGTTGTTTTTTCGAAATTGAATTTTCATTTATACCCTTTTTTTTAACTAGTGAAATCATTGTTAAGTGTGTTATATTATGTCAAACACACTCTTAAATGATAATTACTTAAATTATTTTTGGTTTTGTTATTCTTCTAAAATATAATTTCTTAAAAAAAATTAATATATTATAAGACTATAACTTCCCAATTGAAATAGTGCAATAAAGTCAATTAACTACAAAGTTTTCAATACCTTTGGATTTTCTTTAATTATTAGACTATAACTTCTCGATTGAAAAAAGTGCAATAAAGTCAATTAACTACAAACTTTTTCATACAAAAAGATTGAAAAAAAAAAAGTAAATAAATCAATTATAGAATATTATATATAGTATGGGAATCTTGAATATGGAAATGGTAAATAATCAAAATATTAGTTTGAATAGAGATATGATATTTATTACTTATTATTTTTTACATATTCAACTTACTTAATATACACCAAACCATATATTAATGTGATGCATTCATATAAAGAAACAAAATGTAAATTTCTTAATTTTCATAATATATATATATATATATATCGGAAGAAAAGATCTGGCAGACAATGGTAACCAATCCATTTGCTTTGATAAGTATTTAATTATTTATGTCAATATATTTAGAAAAGGTCAAGATTTGTTATTACCAGTTGGCTTAATATGAAAATGATGTCATGTTTCGAATTTCTATGATATTTATTTTAGGTTATATTCAATTTATTAAAATTTATACTATTTTAATTATTTAATCCATTTGACATCACGATCCTAATTGACTCAGAACCTACAAATAGAATATAATGATTCTGCTGTAAAATCCATAAATAGAATATATAATGATTCTCTTGTAAAAACTGTAATTGACAGATGTTAAAAGTTTGGTAGCATAAAGTGATGGGATGATTTATCCATTATCTCCGTAGGAGAGAATGAAAAAGAGATTTTGTATCAAAGATGGCTTTGTACATTTGATATTTTCAGAATGGATGGCATCTTCCAAAAGTATTTCGGACGGATTTTAGTAAATGAGTCAAACAGAAATATAAAAAGATTGGTGAGAAAAATATAAAAAGATTAGTGTACAGAGTCCGGTTTCTAAATCAAAATTTCGTATTCGATTTGTATTCTAATTGATCTTTAGGACCTAAAGTGTTTAGAAGATAGCTGGACTTTGAAAGTCATTTTAGTGGGAAAGAAAAAGTTATTTTGTTTTTTAATTGCTTTATTTCTTTATTGGATTAGATAGAATCATTTTGGATATTATTAGACTAGAACGTTAGGTAAAGCCATATATTTCCTAGCTGACGTAAAAGATGGAACTTTCCTTGAACCGTTGCCTAGGTCATATTGTAACCTTTCGAATTGACATACAAAAACAGGTATGATAATTTGGTCTCGTCTAGAAACAAAACACATTACTATTTTAGTAATAGTTTTAAGATCATGATTTTCAAAATCGCTGTTAACTTTGAACCGTAATTTAGAAAAGTTGATCCAATACCAATATCATATCTATAAATTTATTAGATCGTCAAATATGTGTAGTTCGAAAATGTGGTCTGTTGGTTCGATACTTTAGTAATCCCTCTTTGTCATCACGTGAGCTACTTCCACCTGATGATTGATCAACTTATATGACTAAGATAAGACATATTATAACCAATAAAATCTGTTTACTAAATTTTTATCTAGTGTCAACCAACCATAACTCAAGGCGTTTGGCTTGTTACTATATAATGAACATCATATTATATTTCTAATATGGGTCGTGTTTTGATTTGAGTATACAATTGAATTTAAACCTAATCATATATACATGTTTATCAAATAATAAGGATTTGATTAGTTTGCCTGTTCTGTTCTTTTAATGTTGGTGCATATAAGAAATGTAAATATCGAATATTTTATGGTAGTGAAAGAGAGAATGATAAAATCTTGAATTAAATGATGTTGTTGAAAATTAAAGAGGTCAACAATAAACCTTTTATTCGACACGGTGAAGATGATTTTTCTCTCCATGGGTGGCCATTAACTCCTTCAAGCTTTGAAGTCGTCACTCAAGTAAAGAGTATCACATGTTAAGTCTTAATAACCACCCACTTGTAATTGCTAGGCACCCCCAAAAGTCATGCCTCACATAAAGAATCAATATTGAGTCGCAGCTAACCGGGCATGGCATGAAATTCAACCCACAATGAGAGATACCTAAATCTAATCAACCTCTACAGTCAATAGCACAAGTTTTTCTGATCAATTGAGGGTTATGCAGTATAAATAGAAACAAAGGAAAAATTGAGGATTGACCAAACAAAATCAAAGAATTAGCAAGAAAGATGTACCAAAACTTTGCGATTCCCTTGTGTGCCTGTAATCATTGTCATCCAGGGGCCTACAAGATGAAATTTCCAGCCCTTGCTCTTATATCTACCCTTTCAATTTGAAGGCACTGGTGCTCCTTCCTGCTATTTGTATCTGTGAAGTACATTGGTCATCCAGCATGACTTGAATGAGTACTGATTTCCATGACCAACAGACCGATCTTCATATTCTTCAAATAGTTGTAAAATGGGAAGGATGAGAACAATTAACTTTCACCAACTGCATGGATTTAACAGTTCAAAACTCCAGAAGAGATCAGTTTTCCTCTTGTAGGTGTGAAGGCAACTCCAATCTCATAAAGGAGCTGCAATTGGATACTTTAATCATCAAATCAAAAGATTTAGGCATCAATTAGTTCCAATTTTTTTACAAGGCATCCGAATGAGACTTCAAGCTCTCATATGCTTTGAAAGCCACTACAACTTTTACATATGAATTGTCAACTAATGCTACATGCTTCCAACAGTTAACCTATAATATTTTTATTTGCAAAACTAATGCGACTAGAGAAAAAAATAATAATAATAATCATACAGTATTATATCAAACAAGAAACAATCAAAAACGATCTAAAGGAAAAGGATTTATTAGGGATTCTTCAAGTTCTCGAAATGCTCTGTAAACAGCCTCGGTCCGGGTTTGTGGAAGGGGCAGTCTCTTTACCTCTGTCATATACCTGCCATCCAAAATTCAAGGAGGACAAAATTAAATCTTGGACTGAAAACACAACGTATCTGTACATATAATTCCAAGTCACTAATACAAGCAACAATTTTGATCCCCAACGTTAGATCAGCACCATGAAACAAAATACCAAATGGAATGTCTTTAAGAAAATAAATAAACATAGAAGTAAAGAAAATTGCCGTAACAGTCACTAATAGAAAAATAGGAAGGTTATCAATATAAGACAGATCTGCTTATCAGGTCCCTTTTACATTTATTATCTGTTCCTTTGCCCCATCTCTGCCTATAGTTGTTTGCTATCTAGGTAAGTTAGAGTTTGTCTAAGAATTTCTAATTCCTGTGACGTTGCTTGCATGTACAAAGAAGCTCGTATGTATTATGCAGAAAAAGTAGCAGAGAGAATGTGGTGAGAACAACAATACTAAATTTTGGTATACTTAAAACTTCTTTTAACAATCTCCCAATACAATAGTTAACAGTTCATTCCAGGTAAAAGAAAAATTTCCAGAAAAAATGAATTCCAAAGAAGCATTTCATATACTTCTTGCCTAAGCATGAACTGCAAAGATTAGTTGTACCGCCAGTCTATTTCTGTTTTAAAGCATTCAATTAAGACTCTTATATGACCTATCCGAAATGCACTTGCTTGAAAAAGAAAAAAAAAAGAACAAAAACTATAGACAAATTACTTTTTTGAAAAAGAAATAAAGAAAGAGAGAAAACTTTAAACGAATTATACAACAGCCTTCTAACCAAAAGAGACTACTGTTACCATCTATAGCCTTTCACCTTGTATAGCTTACAATTATTTTGTATATCCTGCTCTGTATTTAAGTTATATTTCCTTTCTTAGATTGTATAGCTGGCTGTAGGAGGAGAGAAATCAGCCCAAAATCTCTGCCTATAAGTATTGTATATTTTCTATTTATTGAAGGAAAAGACAATGAAATGGCATTGCGCCACTCAATCAAAAATCTATCAAATTCTATCAACTAAATGTATCTTTCCATCTCATCGATACAAGTCTCCTTTAATTTAAAATAAAAATAAATAAATAAATTTTCATGAAAAACACAAAAAAAAAAAAAAATGAACATAAGAATTGACCTGTTTGCTGCACTGGTGATCTTATCTCGAATTCCTTGGTTAATGACTGCCGTTTGCTCAATTGAGAATCTTCCACCTAAAATTAAAGAGGCTCCAGCAGCACTTGTACCCATTCTCTGAGCAAATACAGACATTGCCCACTCTCGGAGTACCACAAGCACTGATCGAAGAAGGCGTAGTCTGAGGTTTGGTGACGGCAAAATAGCTCCATTTGATAATAATTGATCATAAGTGTTCAATACCGGTTCAGCTGCCCCTTTGCAAGCAGCCAGAAGAGCCCTTGCTACATCCTCATCTCCAACAGGTTCAACACCTGTTTCCAATCTCTCCTATGGAAAGATTTTATTGAAAAGGACAACAAAATGTAATCATTTTAAAGCGTAACACACGAAGGCAAATATACTGAACCCCACTTCAAGCAAAAAGTCTTATACTCACAACTATAATTTTGAAAATCTGTAACTGTATCAAAGAGAAATGCCATATATATATTGATAAGACAAAAAATGCTTAAACATGCACAAAGTGGAAAATGTACCAGTGCAGCCTTCTCAAGGTGAAGACATAAAGTTTCCAGAGGTAAAACAGCTCCATCCCCAGGATATATGTGGGAACCGATCCTCTTCAGTACTGAACAAGCTTCTGCAATGCCACCCTTTGAAAGAGCTTGATCAATAAGTCTAGCCCAGGTTTCCCTCACAATGCTACTATCAGCATCACCAGAATAGTTTGCAAAGTAGAGCATTTCCAGACATATCTGAAGCAACAATGAAGCAAAGCTTTCATGTTATAAAGTTGGAAATAAAAAACACTCTTGCAATGTAGCAGCACTTGTTTTAGTTTCATAGAGAGAAAGCTTCATTACGGCACCATTTCCTAGATTTTTTTTCCCATTGAAAATCTGCTGACAGTATTTATACATAGATTTCTGCATTAGGTTCAGAACACCCAAAAGAAAGTAGTGTCACAGTATAATCTCAGAAACGGACAGAACAGGCAGATGAGACCTAGTTCTCAAAAATTAAATTGGTCCAGAAAACAAGTGTAAGATGAAAAAATATAGCATGATGGAACAAACCAGAAGAGGTGAATATCTCCTAATGGATAATTCAAGTCCCGTACTTTTTCCCACCTTTCAATATTGTCAAAGTTCTCAACCTTCCAAATTACACTTTGAATTAGATAAAACTAACAAATTAAAAATTAAGACCATGAAAAGTGGCGGTAATTATACAAAGCATTTTGCCATTCAAGACTCAACAGAAATGATATAATGGGAATCATGAATCACCTAGCTGAACAACTCAAAATGGAGAAACTGAAGTTATAAAATAATCTCAAATTTAGTAAAAGAGAGAAAAGAATTTAGAATAAAGTTTAAGTTTAGCTTATACACTAATTCATTTCATAGATTTCCTGAAAATAGCTTTAGAAGAAACAAAAATCATGGTCTTCCAGTAAGCCATCAGTTCATTGAAGCTTCAAGGACACAAACATAAGAGACATACCAATATCAACTTGAGTGCTCTGAAACAATTATCAAAGGGACAATGGAAAAGGAAGAAGATTTACCTCCCAGAGTTCAAATGGAACTGCGTATTCATTATATAGTTGAGTAATGCTCTTTAAATCTAATGATAGCTCTTTGGCCTTTTCTCGGGCAGTGTTTGCATAAGTGGCATTAGATGTAGAATCACTATCAGGAGCTGATTCATTTTCAGCAGACTCAGACATGTCACATGATGATTCTAGCCTCAAAGCAACAGCCTCCAGTTCCTCTTTGATTTTTATTTGAAACCGAAGAACAGCAAGCTTCCCTTCAAGTAAATCTAACAATCCATTATCAAGAGCACCACGGGAACCCACAAGACCATCACTGTTACTTGCATTTTTGGCCTGTAGAACTGCATTACTTAGGTATTGACGCCTAGTGACAAAACAAGAGCAATTATTAAATAATAATCAAGTCAACCAAAGAACTGACCACACAAAACCAAGTGTTAATTTGGTTTGGTTGGTTTATCTTGAAGAAGTAAGATCCCAAATTGCAATTGGAAGATGAGAAACCTATAGTTGATTCAACTATGGTTATGTAATTCAAGAGTTGATTAAAGTGATCAAGGCCTTTGGTTTCAACCACAAGTCAGAGGGTCAACTCCCTTTGGACCACGTACTTTAGATATTATATCCACAAGTTTCTTGACTAACAAAATTATAGAGTTGATAACAGGACTCAATTTAGAATCTGATGAATTAAATCGATATTCATGGTATTTATCATGTTTCATAGCGTTAGCATGGATGTTGTAGGTTAAATGAAGCCAATAGCTGTTTCAGCAGTCAACTCTCCCAGCCCAAACTTGACTTAGTCTGCTTTTTGACATAGTTGTTGAATCCTAAATGGTAAAAACCAAGAATTGCATTCAACCTTGGTTGATGCCAGTCTTGGCCCTACCAAGAAGTTGCAAAGCTGAACCAAGCACAGTTTGCATTAAGAAAGAAACAAAACGAAAAGACTGAAATGAAAACCTTCATACCTCTCATCAAGTGTGGGAACATCCCTTGCATCAGTTGATCTTCTTTCAGCAAGCCTTAGCAATACATGAGCTGCAAGTAAATGTTGGCGCTTCAAGACATAATATCGTGCCAAAAGATTAAGGTATTTCACTTCTTTAGAAGGAAGAGTGGCTGTTTGACCCATTAAAGATGTCACTGATGTTAATCCAGAAACAGCTTGGATCTACAAGACGGAACAGAGAGATTAGGATGACAATCAATGCAAACTTTTGCTAGAAAACACTCTTAATATTTCAAATAAGTGCAGCAACAAGTATAAAAAACTTTTCAAACAAAAGGTTACAGTCCAAATTTAAAACCTATGATTTCTTTAAGAAAAATCCAATATCAGAAAAACCAGAATTAAGATAATCAAAACCTCTTGTAAGGGTTCACGACCAGCACTTTGCAGAAAAGGCACCAAATCAGGACCTCCATACTCCAACAGCTCATTTTCAAGACCCAAATCAACCATAGTTCTATACAAGTACTCATGAAATATTCTATCTGGTGACTGGACACCAAGCTGAACAATCTGGCAAATATATTTCTTCCGTGAGGCCGGATCAAGAGCAGATCGCGCAATAACAGGCCTAACAGGAGACCCAAATTCTTTCTGAGAAGAATCACCTTTCAGTGATCGCAAGGCACTGGTTATTATTTCATAGCACTGTTCACGCTGAGCACGTGCATGTTCTCGGGTTGCTGCATCAATTTGATCATTGAAGGCATCACCTGCAGGGTCGAGAGCCTGTGCCTTTTGCAAGGGTAAACGAACTACAGCTTCGTAAAATCTACATTAACCAAAAAAGTGAATCTAATTTAGGCATTAACAAATTAAACAGCACCAGATCTAGCTTCCAGTTTAGTTAAAGAACAGACCTTAAGTCCTCAAACCGTTTACAAACAGTTCGCAAATCTGCAGATTCTGGGACTTTACTCAAGAAATTGAAGGCCTCTCTAGCAAGATTCTCCTTCTCCTGAGAGTCTGAAGTTATTGCAGCCCTTTCAAGACATTCCACCGCTAAAAAGAACTTGTAATCAGATTCCTTGAAAAAGCTTGGGCATCCTTCTCTTAGTCTCCCGCTAATATCATCGACAGTTCCCCTGCCATCAGGACCTGTATAATACTGGAGAAATGAATGACAAATGACATTAGTGAAGAAACTGACCAGAATGGAGAATAGAATGGCAGATAAACCAAAACATGCTAGGAAACACCTAGAGGGAATAGAAGGAAGTTTGTAAAGATAGATAATAGCTTCTTTAACTAGATATAAAGTTTGTCAGTCTAACCAAAACATCCTTCAAGGTCTGATATAAAGCTGCATTACCTCCATCAAAGTAGAAATAAGCCTTGTAGCAAGCCGGTCACCCTCCTCAGAACAAACTAGTTGACAAAATGTCAGCTGAACCAATTCCTGCCGTAAATTAGCATCAAACCCTTGAACTAAACGAGTCACATGATGCTGACAAAGAAGCTGGAGCAAAAACAGAGCTTCAGCGGATCTAAGAAGCAACTGTCTGATACATTCCATTGCCCTTACCTGTAGCACAGCAGACCAGAAAGTTACCAAAGGAAATGAAAAAGAAAAGTACAAACACATGAATGCATCAGGCTATTTCATCACACCTCCATTGCAGCAAGTTCAGCAGGAGCATATGGTAAACGCTGTCTTTTATTTGATGACCCAGCACCATTAGAATCAACATTCTGTGAGTAAGCACCAAATAAGTTTCTAACCATACTCCGGTCACCAGCACCTAATTCTGAACCAGTTCCACACAGAATAGAACCAGTCAAGTCTCCTAAACCAGCAACACAACCGTAAAGCCCTCTTCTCTGGTTCCTCATACATCTTAAGAACTTCTCCAAAGAACGTATCTTGTTTTCCAGAACTTGCATAGCCCCAGCAGAAAGTCTGCATACAACCACCCCATTTTCAGACATAGCATCATATGAACCTGAACCACCCTTTGAGACCATTATGGGAAGTTCCCAAATGGGGAAAAGCAACCTTGATGAGCACAGGCAGAGTCCTTCATGTGCACCAGAAAACACAGGCTCGGCTTCCTTAACAACCTGTCCCATGCTGAATCCCCCTGCTGCTGTTCTAGTGTGAGCCAATGCATTGCTACCTTCAAGTTGGGGCATTCCAACAAGTCTTGGGTCCTCAAAAGCTTCAGCAGCCTTCTCAGTGACAACATTGCTTACAAGATTTTCAGAATGAACTATCCTTGCAGCTAGCATCAAACACATTGAAGCTGCCTCACCAGCTCCATAACGGTTAAAAAAATCTTCTAGGATTGATCTGGGTGAATTAGCCTCAAACAACTTTCTCATAATATCCACAGGCCTGTTGAAAACCACTTCCATCATGCCCATGGTACTAAAAATAACAATTCTCCTCCTTGGCAGTATATGTTGGGTTGAAAGGTCACCTCTAGCCCAAAGTTTTCCAGATGCCTTTTCACAAGGCCCCCCTGAGCTTTCAAATCCACAAAATTCAAGTTCTGAGTATAGAGATTGAACAGTGGAAGCAGTGTCTGGTAAAGGTAGAACATCTGCCACAGAAAGCATTCGACCTTCAACAGGTAAAGAAGACACAGTTTCCCTTAGTGCTCGAGAAATCCTAGCACTTGTCCCCAAACTACCAGACAAAGAAGATTGTAAACTAGAGTCCTTGCTTACAATAAGAAGGGAAGACATAGTTGGTGGTGATGAATCAGAAAGGACAAGAGTTCCAGCTGAATAATATGCCGTTTCAACCTTTAATGAGAGATCTTCACTCTGATTTCTGCCAGCTAGAGAAACAGCTCCAAAGCCAAGCCCTCCACCAACCCCCAAAGGAGGAGAAGGCCTGGTTGCTACAACTTTTAAACAGCTTGGCCGATGATGATTGTTGAATCCACCCAAACCTCCAACACTGCCACTGTTTCCACCAGATGGAGAAGTGGAAAGGTACATTCTTCTTCCATCAGATAAAACAGCAACAAGATGCAGCCACTTTGATTCAAGAGTGGATAAAGGTGAAATGCAAGCTATAGATGGTTTAGTTGATCGATTTGGGCCTCTTGGTCCTGTTGATTGTCTACCTCCATAATGCAAATCCCTCTGATTGAACATATTTTTTTCTTCAGCCACTTTCTTTAGTGGACCATCTCCATTTGGTCCCAAAACATAAACCTGAAGTTTCATCTCCTCAGTTCGTGCATACAAAATTTGTCTTTCATTATCAAAAACCATTTCAACAATGGGGTCAACAGCTCCAAATTTAAATACATTTGGTACTATCCACCTGGAAACCATCAGGGCATAATTTTTTCAGTGTAAGCAGAAACTTCACAAAAAAATTAAAAAAAAAAAATTGAATTCAAAACACATTAATTCACTTTCTCCAACAACACTCACTCAGTTGAACTTCCTGATTCAGAAATGTGATAAAATCTCATGCATATAAAGAAGCTTGCGGAGACAAATGGTTTGTTTTACTCTCTAGCATTAAATTATAAAGTACCTCGAAATAACATTTCCAACCCCTGCAGTAAGGCATACTTTACGACAACGCTTATACCAGCCAGAACCAGTTGTGTAAAGCAGCTCATATATGTGACCATCACGGCCCGCCAAGAAAATACGCCCCTTATCAGTACATGTTATACAAGTCATGGTAACTCCATCTGATGGTACAGTATACTCTGGCAAAGGCTGTAATGAAATCTCTGCATAAGGATCTGTACCTTCACCTACTGCAGAGCAACAAACTCCTACAAGTATCAACTGACAAAAAGAAATGGTTAATGAGAAACAAGATCATTAACATAAATTCTCTTATTAATTAGGAAGAAAGACAAATCAACAGAGTATTACAAAATGAAAAAAAAAAAAAAATTTAATGTGGTCAAACCAACAGCATATAATGGCAAAAATAATAATAATGAGCCATGCCACAAGAACTATTAGTTAAAATAAAAATCCTCACAAGGAAAAGATCAAAATTGTTCAAGGTATTTCGGGAACAATAAAATCTATGACCATAATTGTGCCTTGGTTCATTTCATTGATACATAAAAGCATCCTTTTGTGAATTTCCTAGCTAGCCAAAAAAGGGTAAAAGCATCCTTATTTGCTTCCCCAAGGAAAAAATCAGTAACTTGTCCATTCAACTCTTATGATCACAATAATTATTGTATTGACACTATAAAGAGCATTCTCAGACATCAATTATAAATCATGACCAATTAGAAAGAGCGATAATTTCACTGCTGGTCCCACTCTATGGATCTACAAAAAGCATTTTTCTTCAAGGTAACATGAACACAAATTTTAATATAACCCTAATTACTAGATTTAATTGGGTCAAATCTCAGCCAAGAAGTATATCCTCCATAATGTTTCATTGAAGAAGTGCAGAAATATTGTCTTTCCCACAAAGAAATTCTCCTCCATACACATGAATTTTAACCCAATGGAAAAGCAAGGAAGGAACATTGAGAAATCCAAATTTTGCATGAGTAGAACATCAATAGTGCCATAGAATACAAGCCTTTAACTTAAATATAACTGAAATTTTCAAATCAAACAATTATTAATGCCATTACATTTTCCGAATAAAAAGAAAAACAGTAAGGGCACCTACCTCAACAGGTGTTGCCAAAATTATAAGGTATTGGATAGCTTCAATAAAAATTCCAGGTTTAGATTGTGCGAGACCAACAGCGCAAATAACTTGTTCCTCGCCATTGTATTCAGGACATTGACCATCCCTAATCATAAAGATAATGTCAAGCAGCAAACATGACCATGTGAAGATGAATTTCAACAAATTAAATAACATTAAGGAAGAAAAGTAGGTAACAACGTCAAAATGGAAAATTCTAGGCAAACAGAGGTTGCCATATCATCCACACGCTTGTCCGATAAACCAAGTCATATATCAATATTATTATTCTTTCATTTATCTAAACCACCATCATAGTAATAATTAAAAAAAAATGTATATGATACAAGATTAGATAATATGAATGTAGGACAGACATGGTACACTTGTCCCACCCAAGATTATTTCACTGGCAAGATCAGTACCATTATATAAGACTTCCTGTTAAGAACTAACATTGACAACAATATATTAAATATTTTCCATCAACTTTCTTTTAATAAATTTCAAATGCTCTTATTAGATATTTCAATCCATTAATTTAAAAAATAATTTCAATTAGTTTAACAATTCAATGCCCAACCAATGGTGTAATAATGCATGACTGTACACCTTTGTGGACACCTTGTCCACTTTTTAAACTTTTTTCAACCTTTCCGTTTACTGTCAAAAGACCTTCAATGCAATGGATAGTTCCACAAAAATTTAACAATGGGAAATAAAAAGATCTTACCACTTGTCAAAACGCCACAGAAACAAAGTATTATCTACCGATGCCCATGCCCTGCGTATCTCAGGAAATATTCCACATAAAGCATTTCCTTCACCACCAGCTGCATTATATCTTTCAACAAGCACCGTAGGCAAGTCCCATGTATCAGCTACCTCAACCAAAGGCGGCCACTGCAAGAAATATTAACAAACCACATCACAACTTTTCCGCTACTACTCAATTTCTACATAAATTAGAAACAAAATAACTTCGATCTATTAGTTAACATTCAAAATTTACTTGACATACAAAAGTCATACAGTGGTATTCTCTAATAATTTAAAACTTTAAAAATACACAAGGTCATACTTGTGCCACATTTCACAAGTTCATACCATGGTATTGGGCTAATACTGTTAACAAAAAGAGCTTTGTATGTTACTAAAATTAATTGTGTTATTATTCATAGTTCTTACCAATCTAACATTAAATGTTAGTTAGACTAACATTTAAATTACAAATTCAGCGTTTTGTATGTTTTTAAAATTAACTGACCCCAAAATCAGTAACAGGCCAGTTAGCATTGCGTGAACATGCTGTATGATACTATAACATCGGTGTTTCGCAGTTCATAATTCGTGGTCAATTTGACACATTACACCATGAAGTTGTATGCTAGAAAGGCTGTTAATCCACATAACGCTACAGGAATTTGCAATGGCAGTAAAATAGCTATTCCCTTGATTAGAAATGATGAAAATTCTCGATTCAATTTTGTCACAACTCCCACCAATACAAAGAAAATATCTAAGAATTCACCGAAATCATCCAATAGTATACCTCTCTAGGGTGAGTGGAGTACGGGTGGCTGGCGTATCTGGAAGCTTCCAGTGCTTCTTCAACGTCGAGCTGAGCCGCAGCTTCGCGGCCAATGCGGTCGCTCACAACTAGACCGGCATTCGAGACGTCGCGCATCACAAGCTCTTCTTCCCAAGACATGGCGTTTACAGAGACAAAAACCCTAGAATCAGAAATCAAGACCGGAGACACTTCTAAATCGGTCTCCAAAACAAAAGGAAGGAAAACCCTACGGTTTTCCCGCAGTTTCTCGGGAAACAAACAGGGGAGGATTAGATTTGATTTGATTTGATCTGATTGGGTATTAAAAGAAAATTCAAATGGAGAAGAGAGAGGGAGCGTGTTTTAAAGTGTGTAGGGTTTTTAGGAGGGTTTTTGTCAGTGGCGGGCAAATTAAGCCGATTTTGTATTTGTAGCGCTTCACTTGAAATTACCCAATTATGAGTTTTTTTCTTTTTTTCTTTTTTTAATTAATGAAATTCCCACTTTTTAGTAGATTAATTATTTTTATCGTAATTTTTTTTTCAGGAGAGTGCTATCCTCTTTCTCCCTTTTAGTTCAACCCTCTTTTAATGAAGTAGAGACTCTCTTTTATATCCATGAATACCATGTTCCATGTCCTTGTTAAGCTTTGTCCCTTTTTTTTCATTTTGGGCGGCTTAAAGCTTGACCACCCTGCTCTACCCTCGATAGATGTCGTGCCAAGAGAAGGAAGGGGTTGATGTACCATTTACTAATTGTATGGATTGATATTGCATGCCATATGTGTTTCTCTTGACCAGAGTCACACTTTAACTATGACCGTAACTTGCTTCATGGTTTGAGCTTTATTATTAAAAAACTAATTCGATCAATAAATGTTAGAGTTTTGTTATTTGAGCCCCCAAAATATCTCTGTTAAGCCCCTCTTAATTAAAATAATACTAAAATTACCCTTTTATATACCTTAAATTTAATTTTGTCTTAAACAATTCGCCGTTCGTTGTAGTCCTTATTCTCAAACAATTTGCGTGCGGCTCTTCTTCCCCGGGACTGAATTCACCTGTTTTATTCTGGTTTTTTTTTTTTAATTTAAAAGTAGTGAACTGGATACCAATCTTGATACTAGGCAACGTCGTACGAGAGAGAGTAAAAAGTCATCCTTGTATCGAAGATGTGTCTGAAAGTACTTTAACATATATGCTTGACGTTGATGAAAACCATGCAATTAAGATATTTGAGTGGTCATATGACAACCATAACAATAAAGTTAGATTTAATAACATCATCACAAAATATGGGTTGTCAGAATTGGCTTTGTGTTCTTATCGTTACATTAACCGAATAGTTGTATCAGCTTTCTCGAAGAGATGGCAACCTGAAACGAACACATTTCACCTCTTATTCGGTGAAATTATCATTACACTTCATGATTGACTTTACGTTTGGACCTTGATCATGTTAACAAGAGCGGGTAAGGCTGGGAATGGGTCGGGTTTCGCCCAACCTGATGCTGACTCGAAACCAAACGGGTCAAAAAATGGAACGCGAAGTTAGGTTTTGACAAAAATGAACCCGACGAATCGGGTTTAGTCGGGTCTAATTAGATTTCGGATCAGGTTTCGGATTAGTCAAACTTTATTAACTTACGAGTTCGAGTCGAGTCTGGATTGGTTTTATAATATAATAAATAAATACTTTTACAAAATATACATAAAATAAATTATGGTTCAGTGATAAGGGTGTATTTTGTCAAATGTTTAAATTTATATTATACAATAAATAAAAAATTTTATAATTACCTTAAAAAGGTTTGTAACTTAGTGATAATATTATAAAAGGGGTGAAATATCGAATCGGGTTTTCAGGTTTGATATGAAGACCCGATGCTGACCTGAAACCCAACGGATTGGGAAACTATGACCCGAGGTTGGGTTTTCAAAAATTATGACAAAAAAAAAAACCTAATTTTTCGGGTCAAGTTAGGGTCAGATAAAAATGACCAGCCTTAAGAGTGGGAAATAGAGTGCCAACTGTCTTAGTGTATTTATATCAACGACGATTAGGGCTTGCAACTAGGTTCAATGTTCGACAAATTGTTGGATAGCTTGCATTGGAGACCCTATATTGCTATTTACAAGAGGAGTTGAATCACAAAACCATGTAAAATTGTTGGACCAAATTGAGAAATCCACTAGCCAATTAGATTCAATTTTTTGAAGTAAAAATTGATTGGCTACTTGGACAACGCAAAGGCATAAAAGGGCTTTAGAAATACTTACGTAGGTCTAAAATACCATATTATCATGTTAATGTGGTATGTCTAATCACCTATGCTCTACCTAGGGACGAAGTTAAAAAAATCAGTAATATTATGGATACAAATGTTACAGGTACATGCTAAAATAAATTATGTATAGTAACATATAATATAAATTATTTACTGGCCGCATTTGACTCATCCTAATGTGGCTCTGTCTCTAACTCTACCACGTGTCAATATAAAATTAGTTTTTAAAGTTATGTTAGTTTTGAATTCAGTCTCTTATCACTTCCTAGTTTTAATTTCCCAACCCATTTTCTTAATTATATTTTTATTTTAAGTATGAACTCCCAAAAATACTTTACACATCTCATTTATCAAAACACCCCTCACTTAAATTTAAAAATTAAATTCCTACTTTACACACCCCTTCAAATACCACATATATATATATATATATATATCCTCATTAATTAAATTAAAAAATAAAAATCTTTAAAATTTAACTTATATGCCTAATCCATTAATTTTGTTGTATTTATCTCCCAAATTGAGAAAGACTCTTCTCATTAAAATTCTTTCTTTCTGGGTAAAAATAGTTTATCTCTCATTCTCTCTTACTAAATCTCTACCTTTGTCCATAGACACAATGTTACGTAATTATAAATCAAATATATCAAGAAAAGTTATACTCATATAGCTATTCTTTATATTTATGTTTTCGTATGATTCAAATTTGTTATATATTGTTGTTGAACTTTTTATTGTTTTAGTTATATTCTAAGTTTGATTACTTAAAAAAATACAAATAAAAAATCTATATAGACAAGAATGATGAGTGTAAGAGGGAATCTACATAAAAAGTCTGGGAAAAAAGTCAGCTAAAATGTTTGTTTAGAAGTCCTGTAAATGCAGGAATGCAAAAGAGATAAAAATCTAATTAATAAAAATTATTGTTTTACGAACTTCATTGCATATGGTACTTATTATTTTTTTNATAATTTTTAATATCGACTTTAGTTACATTACATCTGGTGCATAAATGCACCTATATTTTATTTTGCTAAAAAAAAAAGGAAAAATGTGCAAATAAAAAGTGGGAAATTTTGAGTATTTCAAACTTTTTTTTTAACATTTCATACTTTTTGCACACCTTTTTTCGTTTTTTTTTCCTATGTTTTGATAAAATAAAAATGGTTGCATTGATGCATCGTGTGTATTGTAGTATTACCATGTCATATNCAGGACACATATATAGTATTACAAATACTACATATGAAAACCACTAACCAACCATATTACCAAAATATAAACAATTGACAAAGCAAAGAGACATGATCCAAAAGCTAGTGCCATAGGAGAGCCTTTGACTATCCGTGAAAAGGACAATATCAAACAATACCATCAAGGTTTGGTCTAATTTCAAGTGAAAAATCTGTTTGATATTATAATCAACTAGACTTCTGACCTTTATCAAAATCATCAATTAGCATTTTTTATTAACTGAACAGTAATTAAAAAATAAAAAAGACTGTTTTGTCTCTCTTTTATTACTTTGCTTAATTACTTTTTTATATGTCCTTAAATTTACCCCTAGTCTATTTATCAAAATACCCTCTTCTGTTATTCTATTACTTAACAAAAAGTGTACTTCATGATTTTGGATAAACGTTAAGGATCTAATTAATTAAAATAATAAACAGATTTTCTATTTAAAATTAGGTTAAACTTTGAAGGCATTGTTTGGTATTGTCACATCTGTGAAATTAAGGATAGTTCCACTGCATCTTGGAAAAGAGTTGGAATCTATATGCCGAATGATGAACAAACTAACAAGCGTCAGCATTTTGTAATCATGAGCCAAGCTTTTGAATGTGAACGAAAAAATTATGGATAGTGGTGGCCCAATGTTGATAATTTGCTTGTAAGACTATAGAAAGGATCCATGATATACGTCTATGTAGTTGAATTACAAATGCATTCACAAAATTAAGTTCAATGATTTAGTCGAAAGCTGAAAACAGGATTACCAATTGCTGACGCAAATTTGATATTTGCAAGAAGGGGACTTGTTGACGGGGCTAGACTCTAGGGCTCTGATCCAATATATACTTAGTATTATTTCTAACTCTTCAATCCCAAGTTACACACATCAATTTCAGCTATTACGCGCAGAGCAGAGAACATGCAGTTCTTGGTAGACTTGAGGTATGCCTTCCCACCAATACTAAACCTCGTCATTCTCTTTCAAATATCCCAAGACAGCACCACATCGCCCATTAATTCTTCCGTTTTGCAGTTCGATGATGATCATTACACTATTTTGAAGCTGACATTCTTCGTTTTTGCAATTATCTTATTAGTCTTGTTCCTGTCGACATCTGTTAATCTTCCACTCACTGCAAGTCCAGTTACTGTTCGTCCTGGGTACTTCTCAGGCTCTTTATCTTTGTCATTACTCGCTTCAATCTTCTTGCCGCCACCACTCTTCTGGGTTGCATATTTCATTATCATTATCACATTTCCTTGGCGTGGGGTTATGTGCAGTCTTCTGAAGCACATTTTTAACTGGGTTTTTCTCTCCTTACGTTCCCTTTCTACTGTTGTCGTCACTTGCTCCCGGCAAAAGAACGACCATGAAGAAGCAATAGTACCACCTCCTGGACATGCAATTGAGTTTGTTGAGGTTGAAGGAAACACCAGGCAAAACGAGCCCAGTTTGGAACATGACTTTGTACTTCTCATCGAGACACGATATTGAACTTTTTATTAGATTTTGAAACCATAGTCGTGTAATAAGCTTCGAATATATTGTAGACCTATAACGTAAGAGAAATTCTACTTTCCTTAAAAAATTATTTATCTCATATTTTACTGTAGCATCATAAATATTTGTATTTTTTTTTTTATAAACCTGATATTACAAGGGTATTAATTAAAATAAAATAAGAGTACATCTATATAAAAGAATATATAATTGCAACTCAAAAGTTAATTTTCTTTAATATCTCTCATAATTGTGTCAAAAATATTATTTTCTAATATGTATTTTTTAATCCAAAAAGACTATAAATGAAAAAAAAGGTGTCAAATAGAACTTTTTTTTAGTGATGTTTACTGATTTTTTACTCTAATCATTATAAATAAATCAAAAATAAAGAGAAAAACATGGAGCAAATAAAATATATAATTTACTAAAATTATCTATAAAAAAATTACCGAATTAGTCATTAACGTTCACCAACTATTCTTCGAATTTATATTTTACTCTTTTCGTCAAACTTGAATTATTAAATACGAATTAGAATAGACAAAAAAAAAAAACTAAAAAGAAGATACCATTTATACTAAAGTAAATAAATTAAAAATAATAATTTAAAATACGATTTATGAAATAAAATAATAAAACTAAAATATAAAAGAAGTTTACGTGTTTATAAACTGTAATATAAATTTTTTTAATTATATTATCCAGATTAAAAAAAAGTTATGTGTATATCATTAGAATTAAAAGAGATAGACTACTCAATGTTTAACATGAAAATAATTTAGAAAAATAAAAGACAATATTTAAAATAAGGTTTTTTTTTTTTAAAAAAAAAAAGAGGAGTGTAGTAATGTATTAAAAATAAGGGGGTAAAATAAAATCGAGTTTTATGAGGACCACGGCCCCTCTAGGTCCCTTCTTTGATAAGTAATGTGTTAAGTAATTTAATATTATCTTATTAATCTTTGAATTATTTCATATGTGATAATTATGATATATATAATAATCATTGTATCACATAATAAACGTTATATAATTTGTGTAAAAGAAGTTTGTAAGTGTTTAAATCTAATTAGGATCCGTTTGATTTGAGCTTCGTAATTAGAATCAAATTCTTTTTGAAACTTTTTGAATTACAGAGATTCAAAATCGGAATCAATATTAATTTTTTAAATTACTCTCTTGTAAAAATATATAAAATAAATAATAATAATAATAAACAATAAATATCCTTATTATCATAAAATATGAATTTTTATCTTTCTTTCACTTTATTTGTTTTTTTTTTTTCCTTTTCAACTAATCTAAACATCATAATAAATTTATTAAAAATTTGATTCAAACAACATTTATATAAACTTATATAAGTATCAATCGACATGTAACATCACTCTCTCTTCTTAGCATATCTAAATTTACTATTCTTAATCTCTTTTTTATTCTTTTTCTTATCTCTCAATTTTTGCCTTCTAAAAATGGTTGAACCCATCAAATGCCATGTTACATACATAATAGTTTTAAAAATGGTTGAACCCTCAAATGCCATGTTACATACATAATAAAAACTATGTTAACAATAATTACTACAAATTGAAGTTCTTGCAAATTTCGCTTCCTTAGTAAAACGATCCATATTTATATATTGTCATAAAAAAATACGAATTAATTATACATTCACATAAATGCAATATACTCATCCATCATATTTTTTTTTTTTTTTAAAGAAACAACATTTATATACTCCAAGTTAATCGACTAAATTAGTTTCCAAATATTTCTATTTTGGTCTTACTTGTGCATACATGTTTTTGATGACTTTAGCCATCTAACAAAAATTTTTGTTTTAGTTAATTTGATAATTGTAACATTTATGCACAAATACACTGCAGATAGATAGGACAATAACAGTATAAAAGTTCTCTAGCCACTACTTATTCAACGACTGTAAAACACTTGAGTAACAATTTTATAATGGTGAAGGTCTTTAATTTGTTTTCTATTTGACAAATTTGTCATTTACACTCAGATATCTTAGGTACATGACAACTTTTTCCTTTAATTGAAGTACCTCAATTATTTTTATCAAACATGTTAACTACAAACACAAACAAAAAGATAACAAAAATTAAACTATGAATTTACCCTACAGTTAGAAATTAATACAAGGAAAAATAAACTCAAGACAACTCAACAAGAGAACAAAAATATAAGAGAAATAAATCAAATACAAGAGAGATTATTAAAAAAAAAAATAACAATAACGTGAAATTCTTATCTTCATTCGATTGAAAAACAAATAAAATAGAAAAAAATATTGATTGTATAGATATGGATAGATGATCTAGACAAAAAAAGAAAAAAACATATATAATAGGGACATGCACGTATGAATGTCAATTACTTTATTTAATTGATAAATTTTTATTTATAAAATTCCTGAAATCAAGCTAATTAGCATTAAGTTTATCAAGCCGATTTCTGTGTGTGTGAAATACTTAATTTTGGGTAGTATATTTGAGAAAGTGAAGAAGCCAGTAGTGCTTTTTGGTTTTAGTAGCTAATGTTAAAAGCCTCAATGCCCTAAATTTACGGGTCATATTACTTTACAATTGATATAACAATACATAAATTATAAGATTTATATAAAAATTATAAATTATCATTTATATAATACATCGGTTGTAAGGTCGTCAAATCCCAAATTTATTACACGAAGTCCTCTCTATTTTAGACTTCGTTTCACACATATGAAGAAGGATGTGGCGCTATGTGACTCCCATATGAAAATTAACAGAGCTTGGAATAGGCACGAGGCAATATCTGACTTTCATGAATTGACAATAACATGTCCACCTGGTCAACAGTTCCTCATTGACAGGCAGCCTGCATGATGTGAGGATTTGGACCTGTGGCGTTCGGTTTGGTTTAGAATGCAAGTTTAAAGCCTTGTGCTTCTCTTAATGTGCGTTTAATGACAATATTAAACTCATTAGTCAACTGCCAAAGCACTCATGTCTCTGATGTGCCACCATAGAAACTCTAAATTCCTCTGCAACCGTCATCTCGTTCCCCTCCTCTTCTCCTCCTTCCTTCTTCTCTGAAAAGATCAAAATCTTATTGACCCACTCAAGAATCATCTCGGAAATTTCGTCCAATCTTGTTTTCAAGGGAAAAGTAACATATTTGTACAAGGTATGATGTAAAAGGGGAAAGGACTTTAAGAGTAATAATATACACAGATCTAATCATGCAATTATTCTTATGACCAAAATCATAATAAATTAAAAAAATCAAAATAATAACTTAAAAAAAAAATTTATAATAAGATTCCTTTTTAATTAAATAACAATCACTTTGAAAATGGTAAAAATGAATTTTTAGATAAATCATACTGAACCGCTGAATTGGATTTACAATGAAAGCTACAATTGATTGTAAAACATAAACGATAGATAATAATAATTTAA
>JANLJB010000417.1:45316-55615 GCA_026212285.1 Bursera cuneata
GTTTTTGGCACCCATTTTTGAAAATTCACAAAAAATTTCATTTCACCTCCAATTTCAGCAAAACCAGTAGTCAATTAAAGTTTAACATGTCTAATTTGTAGGAAAAATAATAGGTTTCTAAAACCAATTGTCAAATCATATAATTTTTCAAAAATAATTGTAGATTCCTAAAAATTAGAATATTTATATTTTATAGATACATCAATACTTTGTGGTGTGTGAATGTATGTATTGTTATTTATGTAAATGTATATTGTGATATTTTTCAATATGGGCCAAAGAGATTTAAGAAATATGGTAGTCCATATTTATATTATAAGGCTTGGGCTTGACTTATAAATTATTGGGCTTAGGATATTTTATTTGGGTTAGTCAAGTTAGAATACCTTGGAAATGAGTGGGTTTTGTTAGGCCCATGGGTTTTTGGGTAAATAATTTTACTATGAAATGGTAGTTTAGGGTTTGGGTGGAGATATTTTATTTTGGCCTACATGGAAAAGGGAGGTTACAAGAATGAAGAGAGTAGAAGAGAGAAGAGAAAAAGAGAAGAGAAAGAGAAAATAGAGAAAAGGAAAGAAAATGGAAGAGAGAAGCTGGAATTAGAGGTAGGGAATTTTTAACTTTATGTTAAAGATTTGATTTATTTTGATTTGGTTGGTTGATGTTTGATTTATGATGTAATTGATATGTTTGATGATTGTGAATAAATTGATGATGATATTGGGTCCTACGGTATGTTTATGAAATTGTGAATATAGGCTTGATGTAGAACCTTGTTTTTTAGACTGCACTACCCTTTATATGCAAATATGCATCTATTGATATCTAATTTTAAAAATTTTATTCTTGATTTAGAAAATAGATAAATCAAATTTTGATTTGGCTCTGGTTCATTGGATTTGGATTTGAAATGAAGTTTTGATGAATTTTTGAAGATTAATGTTGAAAACTAAAAATGCCCCACTAGTTTGGATAAATAGTGAGAATTTTAGTTCTTGACAGATTTTTGAAAATTTACTAAAAATTCATTTCACTTCCAATTTCAGCAAAACCAGTGGCCAATTAAAGCTTAACGTATCTAATTTATAGGAAAATAAAATAGGTTTCTAAAACCAATTGTCAAATAGTACAGTTTTTCAAAAAAAAAAAAAAAATTTAGAGCCCCAAAAATTAGAATGTTTATATTGTATAATTACATCAATACTTTGTGACGTGTGAATGTGTGTATTGTTGTTTATCTTAATGTATATGGTGATATTTTTCAATATGGGTCAACGAGAAATATGGTAGTTCATATTTATACTATAAGGCTTAAGTAAATTATTGGACTTGAGTTATTTTATATGGGTTAGGTTAAGTTAGAAAGCCTTGGAAATGAGTGGGTTTTGTTAGGCCCATGGGTTTTTGGATTAGGTCGAACAATTGTCAAATAATACATCAATTTTTTTAAAAAAATGTATTATTTAACAATTGTTTTTGGAAATCTATTATTTTTCTTATAAATTAGACATGTTAAGTTTTAATTGGCTGCTAATTTTGGTGAATTTTCAACAACGTTTTCGAGAAACTGGAATTCTCACTGTTACTTGAACTAACGGTGCATTTTCAGTTTTCGACATTCATCTTAAAAATTCATCAAAATTCAATTTCAAGTCCAAATCTAATGAAACTGGTGCGAAATCAAAGTTTAATGAGTCTATTTTCTAAATCAAGAATAAAATGTTTGAAATCAGATGTCAATAGATGCAAATCTGCATATGAAGGACAATACAGTCTAAAAAAAGTTCAACATCAAGTCTATTTTCATCATCATATCATTACAGCTAATATTATCAACAATTTATTCACAATTATTAAATATAACCATTTCAAAACATATCAATGGCATCAAACATCAACCAACTAAATCAATCTTTGACATAAAGTTAAAAAATTCCTTACCTCCAATCCAAGCTCTTCTCTTCCTTTCTCTCTTTTAGTGAGCGAGTCAATTTATGCTCGTAAATTGACAAATGCAACAATTCTGTTGCATGAATTGAGAAAATTTTTGGTAAAAATATTCTTTTTTCACGATATTTTCATGCTTTCTTTACTCCTAGCTAGCCGTGAAACGAAATCCAATTGATTTTTGCCAATTTATCAATATCGAAATTATTTACCTGCAAATTGATTTATGAATCGGTAGGGCACAAAATTATTGTTCAATATATACCTTTAATCATTAATTAATTATTCGCTAAAAGTAACTAAAAGAAGTTTAATTATTATTAAAAATGAAAATATAACATATTAAAGAAAAAATTATCATTTCTCAACATTTTTATTCTCATAAAGCTTAGACTGAACTCACAAATTTCCAGTATATTTATCAAGCTTAATCTGATTCTATATACATATAAACCGGTCAGTTACGTTAACAAATTTGATTCACTATTTTTAGTAAGGAGAATGTCTAGAATACATAGGAATATCATCAACTAATTAGCATGCCCAAAATAAAGCATCAATGCATGGATGCAGCTGGGAGACAACGTTATTTCAATTTTAATTAATTTTGATGGAATTTATTTGCATATGTTATATTTATGACAAAGAGATTCTTCAATAAATATTGTGGTAAGAATATTTCCAAAGAAGATGCAACTGGGGCGGCTCAAAAATAGGACTGAGGGGTGGAGAGAACTGGTCTACGTAGTTGCATTCTAATAAAGACTTAATTACATGATAATTAATTAATTAATTAACAGTATTATTAATTAAAAATAGAAAAAAGCATGGTGAAAATTGCATGGATTCTTCTATTTCCATGCAGAGATAGACGTCGCATTTCTTTATAATCCCAACCCTCCATCAGCTTCCCTTCCTCAACCTCTCCTCCAATTTAAGTTTGATCAAATCCAAGAGAGAAGCGGCAAGCGAATATGGCGTTAAACAAGTTGATGATCATCCTCGTCCTGATATCTTCATCTTCCCTCCTCTCATTCTACTCTGCCTCAGCCAGTTCACGAGCAGCACCTAGTGGAAGTAATGGTAACGAATCGATCATGGAAAAGATTTGTAGAGGGTGTCAATACCCCGCAGATTGCGTCGCCAAAGTCGGTCAAATAATCCCCCGTGGATCAGAAATTAACAGCGTTACTGCCCTCAAGGCAGGGTTGAATCTTCTGGGCATGGAACTCCAGAAGGCCATCGACGCGACCAAAACGCTCTTGACGCTATCGAAATCGAAGGAAACTACTGACATTCTTCAGGGATGCTTGGATACCTACCGTAAAGCTGTTCTACAAAACGAAAGAACCAAGTCTGCAATTGCTACTGAACAATTTAGTAGCATGGAATCCGACCTCTCCAAGATGCTAAGCCTTGCATCTACAAACAGAGAAAAATTGTTAGATAAGAAGAAAACCTACCCAGAGCTGACAAACCTGGCTGAAGTCGTCAACAGCAATGTGTACGTGGCGGCCAAGAACAACATCGGCATTGCTTTGGATGTCGTAAAGCCACAAAATCATGATTAACTGAGAATCATGATCGTCAGGACACTCATTCATTCATTGCTGTACTTGAGGTCACGTTACCTTTGAGCTACTCAACTGAGAGATTTCTAATAAAACATTTTTTTTCTCTTTTTGAGAAATGTTTGTTTAATTAAACAACAAAAATAAAAATTGCTCTTAATTTCCATAGGCCTTTTTCCACTTCTCTGATGATCTTAAATTATCACACACTTACCACAATTTCATTTCATTTCAAATTAAATAAATCCATATATTAATTGTCTCAATTCCAGAAAAATGAAAGACAAGACACATTTGTAAGAGAAGAGTACATAAAATTAATATTTACAACTAATTTATACAATTTGATTCTATGTATAATTTTGTAAATAAGAGAAAAGAGATTTGCTAGAATGTTGGATTGTAGAGATAATCTCGATTTTTGTATCACTGTATTTTTTTAATTTCTTAAAATAAAAAAAAATATTCTTTGGTTGAATTACATATATTTTCATTATATTATGTTCATAACTACATAAAATATTTTCTGATTAATATCATTCACCTCTTTTGTAATTTACCAAAATTTTAAATGACATCTTGTGATTTAAAAAATCTGACAAACCCTCTTTTTGTAAGTCAAAGTTAACATGATTTTACTATTTTAATTTAAGTATTTTATCATTTTGTCAAAAACAATCATATTATAAATGTTTATTATTATATTGTTAATCATATGATATTAACCCATTTATTCATTTATGACACAATTATATGCTTATAATATAAATATTTATTAATATGAAATTTTGTATTATTAAACAAATCAAACTATGTAATAACAGATTAGAATTATTTTAATTATTTTTCCCAAAATTTATAATTATTTTTAATATTAGGATAATTATAATTAATATAAACATGTCAAATGTATGTTAGTATGCATAAATTAATTTAAAAGGTTAAACAAGTTGGATAACTACTATAACACGTTTATTAAACAGGAAATCACGTTGCATCTATCTTTCAAGTTTTAAGACAAATTAAATGAGTTATATCCATATTGACAAAAGACTTTATTAATTTGACAAAATATATATATATATATATATATATATATATGATGACAATCCATAGACAAGATATATATATAAATACACACGTTAACACAAAGTAATCCATCGCCTCAGATTATCATACTTGGTTAGATTCAATCATTTTCAAAGACTTTTGGCCTCAATTAGAGTCTTCCTTACTTTATGTAACTTGGATTAGCAGTGTACAACCATTTACATAATCAATAAAAATACGCCACATGAACTTTAAAATTCATTAAAAAAGAGAAAATATCCTAGTAAAATTCTAAAAATTATCATAAATTTTATTGAAATCATTATAAACTTTTTCTTTCAACTTTTGTTGTTGCTGGAACTATGTGGTATGGTTCAACAACAACCCCAATCGAATTATTTGGTCTCAACTGTTATTAGTAGGATCAGAGATACTTTCAACAAAAAATATATTGAAGAGTTAGCGCTCGACTAGCCGAAAATCAAAGTTTATCAGAAGTTTGGTTTAAAATTCCTAAAAAATTAGCTTTTTACGATTACATAAAAAATAATCTGACGAAAGGGGATTATTCAGAAACGGTTCTATGGATAACGGGGATAGAATAACTGCCAGGTGGTTAGAACAACCTATCTTTAGAGGTAAAGAAGGGCATGAACCCTTTGTAGATCGTATGCCTACTTTTCTTGAAACATTTCTGTTGTTTAGGTAGACAGAGATGGTATTGTTAAGCCGATGTTCCTTTTAGAAGGGCAGAAGTTTCCCAATGCTCATCATAATCCTTTTCAAGTATACAACTAGGTACTTAGACTAATCCGAAATAAAGCTTAATAGTGAAACTATTACTTTTTCTTTGTTATGTCAAATCCCATGTGTATCTCACCCAAATTCAGTACTACATGTAGTCACAGTTCATCAGTTTCCAATGGAAATCAAAGCTGCTGCCCACAAAATACATTGCCAGTGTTTGCTCAAATCAAACTTGAAAAGAATACAATGCAAAGAATCCGTTACATTTATGCCTATTATTTGCAATCAAAGGGGTACATTCCGTATACTAGAACTGTAGAATTGACAAGAAAATAAAATTACGTGAAACCATTATTTTCCATCCTACAAGTAACTACAGGGAAAAAAATTAATAAGAAAGCACAAACAGAAAAGCTGCAAGCCCATTTCTCCAGTTCTGCACAAATGCCTGAAATAATTCCATACAGAGGCAAGAAGAATAAAATAACACCAACAGGCTAGTAAAACATAAAAGAAGCTCAAACGCAAAAACTCATTCTGAAAAAAGAGTTTGGAGAAGCTTCATTCTTTCTGCCTTGGTTTCTTCTGTATATACACACAGTGTGGAGGAATAAACCAAGTCATGCACAGATTGGGGGTTCCTCTTTTCCCTTTCTTCATACTTGATCATTTCCCTTGAGAATATTGTACTTGCATAGAGGACATGTTGCATTCATCTTAAGCCATTTCACAATGCATGTAGAATGGAAATGATGGTTGCAGGGGAGAGCATGAAGCTCTGTCCCATCCTCATATGGGCAGAGACATATACAGCATTCCTATGAAAAAGAAAAGAAATGCTGACATCAAATTTCTGAAATCAAATTTCCAATTAAGATCTTTCGTCCAATATTTTGGGAGTAGGATGCCCTTAAGAAAAAAACCAACTTATAACAGATGATCTCCACAAGATTATTTGTCTTTAGGAGATTATTTATCTTTGGTTCTTTAAACTCCTTTAAGTTTGATTAATTTATTTTTTTCATCCACTTCACTGAAGCAGCTCCTACACTAAATGCTTGAGTTATACTTGCACATCAAATACCAGTTGTACCACTTGCTGAAGTGGCATGACAGGAATGACAGAAAATTCCAGCTAGTAACTCGGCAGACCATCGCCTATACAACCACATAAAACCGTAGAACCAAAACCCAACTGGTCTCATCAGGTCAGACTTCCAGGGTTCTAATTTTTATTCCAAACTTCTTTTCTTAATTTCAACACAATTATTGATAAGGCTTTGTTTCAATGGAATGCTTGTTGAATCAAAACCAACATATTGAACTGATCCTTAAGATTTCAAAATGGAGAGTTTACATCTTCAGAAAACCTGAAGTATCTCTTCAAGCTCAAAAAGCTAACCAGGAAAGTATCAAAAGAATATCTATAGTTACAATTACTATACTCAAAAGCCACTGACGATTCCATTTGATCAAATGCCTATTAGAAATGATAACAAATTTTCAATTAATTTAAACTGAATAAAAATATATGGCATACATATAAACAAGCGATATAATCAAATCCTCCTTTGTTCGGCTAAAACTCAATTTCCTATCTCCTATCCCTTATTCCTCGTTACACCCCCACCCCCAACCCACCCTCCCCTTTCCTTTGCCCCTCTTCTCTCCCTCTCTCTTTCAAACCTACACAAAGTAGTAATGGACAAGGGACAAAACAGGCGTAGTTTGTTGCTTTTAACAGGCGTAATTTGTTCTTTTTTTATAAAATAGAAGGCAGCAATTCCAATCAAATATGATGTGATAGAATAAAACAGGTATCAGCATTAAATTGTACCAAAACTAAGATTCTCATAATAACGAATAACTTACTGCATCCTCAGGTAAAAGTATACGTTCATTTGCCAAGTATCCACTGCTCGTTTCTACAGGAACCATTTTCCCTGCTCCCACAGCAGGCTTTTCATCATTGCTCACTATTTGAAATCTGTATTTGGGAAGGATACTGAGATCTGCTTCTGATGCCCCTTCCTAGTCAGTCACAAAAGAAAAGACAACACTAACACTCTGTTACAAGTTCCTCAATTTGTTAACAAATTTGTCGATTAATAATTTAATAGATCATAATTCCTTATACCTGTCCTGCAACAGCATAAAGAATTGCAATAATACATGGCAAGCAGCAACAGAGTGCAATCCCAATCAGACATGCCAAAACAACACAAAAGATGGCAAAGAACACATCAAATGCCAGAAAAACGACAGCCAACCTGCAAATATGAAAAATTAGAGATCCCAGCAGTCTTTCTTCTGCAACTACTGTAGCATAAAAGAACATTTCTAACCAATCTGCAAGGTTTTTCATCAATTTCATTAGAACGGTAACTATAGTCTTCCATTATATCAATTTTTCATGTATAATAATTAGGCAATCACAGGAAAATCATAATAATTCTGGAAGTTTGCTTGTGATAGCAGTTTACAAACAGGAGAAACAAAATGTAGTTAAATCTTGACACTTTTTTTAATCTTTCTTTTCTTTTTTGTTTCGATAAATAAGGCAATTGGAAGAGTGCAAATGAACATTACTGTCACGATGGTTCAGCATTGAACTATGAGCCAAAAATTAGAATTAAGAGAATAATAAATAAATAAAAAACCTAACTACTTAATTTCTAAAACCCCTGGAAAATTCAAAAAATTATGAGATGGAAAATAGAAATCAAAACATCAGGTAAATATCATCAAATAACAGATAGGTTGAAAAAGCATACCAGTACAAACGAGGAGCATTTTGCAGAAGTACGTTGCCACCAGAGACTACCCAATAAAACCCAACAATCCACCAGAGAAATGATGCCATTGTATTAATCGATTCACATCGTTTAGTGACACTAAGTCATCCATCATCAAATCAGTAAGAATTTAGTGATTTAATAAACCTCCAGTAAAATTGCTAAAAAAGCATATAACCAGCAGAAGGACATTACATACCAGGAAGAAGAAAAACACCATGAAAACTCAAATGAGTGGAGAACTCTTAAGTGGTGGTATAGTACCATATTTTGCAGCATAGTCAATCAACTCCAATATATTTAAAAGATTGAGTGCTAACTTGTAATGAAGATTTTTTAAGTTAATTTGGGTTGGGTCAGAGCAATTAGCATCTAGTTATCCCAAACAACAGTCTACACGATATATACAGGCATATAACAGAGAACTTCTGATGCCCCCTTCTCATCTCTTATTATTTCTACCGAACTAAAATATGTAGAAGACAGCTTTCTTCTACCTATTAAGCCCAGGTGAGGTAGAAAAAATTGACAATTAGCAAAGTTCTAAATATCTTATCTTCGAACAGTTGATAAATAAGCATATAATATTTATATGCCATTTTATTCTAAATTAAAAAAATAAAATAAAATAAAAACTTACAAATTAAAGGCAAGTAAAAGTGTCGAGAAGTTTGCATAAGAAATTTTCTTCTAGTTGCTTTTCATTAAGATCAACATGCAGTTGTTATTTATATAACCAAACTCTTTCAGAGTTCAAGCATAGCATAAACAAACACAAATTTCCACACCCAAGAACATTCAAACAAAATCTCCACACTCAGGACTCCCAAAAATTTTCACACTCCAGCTCCAGCAAAAAACCACTATCACGAATTAGAAAATGAAAACCCAAGTCAAACTTGATTACTTACCCAATTGAGCTCAACAGACTGATTTAATTATCCAAATTCAAACTCAAAACCAGAAATAGTTCCAAATTGGTAAAAATTCAAATTGAAACTAAACCCAGATCCCATTCAACTTAAAGCACTACAATTCTAGACACAATTCAATAAAACGTAACTTTGACATAAATCTGCATCCAGTTTAGCCCAAAAACTAATTACAATCAAAAGCAACAAAACTCACCTGGATCGACTTGAACTCGAGGATCCTCCACCATCCTCCTCCTCCTCCTCACTATCATTATTCGGATCCCTCACATCCCCACCACCCCTCTCATCATCCCTCACCCTCCTTGTGTTCCTCCTCCTGTACTCTAACCACACCAACACTACATGAACCAAACACTGCAATGCATACCTGTCAGAAAATGTGTATAAAATGTTAAACTAGTGTACTCAAAACTAAAAATGAAGAGCACTACAGTACTGGCCCGGCAAAGTTACCTCGCAACTATAAAGTCACTAAACAGACTTGTATGCAATTCTAATTAGCAAAGTCACGAGGGTCATTGTGGACTACCAAAACAAGGGATTCCGGTAACGCCGGGACCATATAATTTCCTAATCGATTCAATACAACCTATGGCAAGGGATATCAATTTCATTAACGTTACCAGGATTGACGGTACTCACAGTAAAATAAAGCAATTCCTGAATTTGAATATGTAAATAATGAAACTTCAAATAAATTAGAATACAATTAAGCAAAATTTACCCGCAGATCCATAACCTAATCGGCGTATTAGGCTGCTCATTCATAGTAATAAACAACATCACCGCCGAAACCACCACGAAGGCGGTGTTCCACAAAATGTCAAGGGCGACGACGGGTTTCGAGTAACCCCAGTCAGCGCGACGCTCTTCCAGCTCACGCGCGGCCGTTTCGCGGACGAGCATGGAGGGGCCACGGCCACGGCCGGTCGCGCGGCCGAGGAGGAGGGCGAGAGTGGCGGGGCGGTTGGCAGCGGCGGTGGGAGATGGGGTAGACTCACGTGGGCGTAGGAGCGGAGCGTGGGGGTCGGAGCCATCATTCGCGGCGGCAGCGGCCGCGGTGGCGGAGGTTTCAGAAGATGACATGGGAGTGAATTGGGCGTGAAGTTTAGTTGGAAAGGAAGAGCATAGTTAAAGCCTAAAGGGTAGTTTGGATGGTTTTGGTTGTTGTTTGCAGAGGCTTTTGGGTTTCGGTTTGTTTGGACTTTGGAGCGTTGAATGGTAGATGATTTGAACATGAAAACTGAGAGAGAG
>JANLJB010000422.1:0-11967 GCA_026212285.1 Bursera cuneata
TCACCTTATTAGACATTTATCTGCCATCAGTTATATAATAACTAGTTTAAGTCCAAAACTGCAGAATTCAAACGTGAGAAACAATTGCAGATGAAAAGTTTGGATCAAAGAGAAACTCTTGTGAAGTTTGATCTTAATATTACAACTATTCATTGTTTATTATGGATTAAAGAGAAGTTTACTTTGATATAGATCATTTGTTAAGACATATCAATCAGTTATATTCATTGGTTGCGATTGTTATAGTATTGACTAGATAAGGAAAAATTAGGGCATCACAATAAGTGGTTTTACCGAGTTGTTAAGACAGAGAACTGCACCACAAATTTTTGTGGTAAGTTGCTTTGTGATTTGTACATAGAAACTAGACATGCATACTTTTTATATGGAATCTCGCATAATGTGTTAGTTTTCAACTTTATTAAGAATAATGGTGTTTGCTTTTAATATATTGAAATTCATTAGCATTTTGCAAATCATGACTTCTTTTAAGGTTTTATATTTTCTTAGAATGCTTTGTAGATATAGAAATTGTTTGAAAGATTTAAATAAAATTAATTAACTTCTTTTTTTAAATTAAGTTCACTTTTCAAAATATTTATAAATTTTACTTGGGTTTTACAATATGCTAAAAATTTCCATAAATTTGTCAAAATTTACATATCTTCGTTAATTTATGTTTTCTTAAGAACAATTAAGATATAAAAATATTTTAAGAGATTCCATGGTTATGAATGATATAATATGAAATTATACGATAGTCTAACTCAAAAGAAAAAAGATATTTGAGTGCTTTTCTTAGATCCGAAAGAGAGTATTTAGATTCTCTCAATAACAAAAAAGTGTCTCATACCTAAAACTAACTATGATTTATAATGGTGGAAGAATTAGCTCGAAAGAGATTCTAATTGTAAGATATTTAATGAAACCATCACATAGAATTGGGATCTTATTCAAAGAGAAGGATATCAAATATATAGAGTTTCTTTTTACATATTATATAGATGATTCGATTCGCAAGGATTATGGTTGGGAATTGTCTGATCATCTTCTTCGAGTAAGGGGCGAAACATATCAATTAGAATTTGGAAAAAAATTTCGAAATCTTAGTGAAAGAATAAATTTGTTATCCGTATTTACTTTTGGTAATAAAGTACCAATTAAATGGAGGGTTTCTCCAAACAACAATATTAACATTTTAAAATAATTATTGAATTGTTCAAACTTATAATGTGTATTATGTTTTTGTTACGCTTATGGAGTTGACAACACACACCTCATCTTTAACATTTTGTATTTTGAATGACTATTTGGTAGATTGGTAGCTAACAAGTCTTAGTTATTTTATCCTAAAGGAGATTTGAGACGATAGACAATTAGCTTTGATTTTCTTATTACAGCCTATGATTGACCAGTGACAAAGCATTATATGAAGAAGCTTTTTCGTTTCCACACCAAGAAGCCTAAAGAAAATGTTACGATCCCTTATGAAAGAGGTGATTATGTTTGACCTGTAACAAAGATGATCAGAATAAGTCGGGAGGGAATTGGGAGCAAATTTTGCAATCCATCATCAGAAGGGTTATTGGTTAAAATGAATTTGATGGTGAATTTACAAATCCTTCCCCTCTACAGACGTCTACAGTAATTCACAATTTGCAAATGAGTAATGTACTTGAAACATTTTAAGCAAACCTGCATCGCAAATAATGGATGGTGTTGGCTAAAGTGCACTTTTAAATATTTGCAGACAAAAATGCGGAAGCTGAATTTTAATAATTCAACCCATATGATTTCTCTTTATTACAATTAGGAATTCACTTTGAGAACAATCGATTCCTCGATAAATTATTGAGCTCATACAAAAACATATGATACAAAGGTGGCAAATTTTGCCACAAAGAATTACCTTAGCTACTTTCTTTAGAAAGTGGATGGAACCTGATACTTCTTTATCATCCCACTGAATATATGGAAGCTCGACATTAAGGGCATAGATTTCCATCCTCCAGTGAACAACTAAATCAATCAAATGTTGCTCAACGACAAAAGGTCATACACAACAGCTATATCAGTGCAACTTGCTTGACCACCTTTTGAGCTGCTCTTTCAGCGAATGCCCCACAAATGCACTTCACTTTATGGTGGCTCCCGAACAACTTGTAGGCAAGCTCAAGGGCATCTTCGTTTGACATATGTACAAAACTACAACAATGTAGCCACCCCAAAGATTTCTTCTCTTTTCTTGTACATCAAATTGAGTGGTAAGGTTCTTGGCTTCTTCTGTATCGTGATCATGAATGAAAGAGAACACAACTGCCTTTACCTTGCAGCTGAATGACACGCAGAATCCAGTTTCCAAAGAGAAACATCAAAGAGAATGTGGTTCAAGACTAGTTGAAGAAATAGGGAGAATCCAGAACATCTCTGAGATCAAAGTCTCCCCGTTCAGGTAATGGTGGAAACTGTAATTTAGGGAACGACTTTTGAAAGCCCTCTAACAACTGTAAGCATGAAAGAAATCATTAATAAATGTAGACAATATATACAGAAAATCAGATTTTCAGCTTAGAATTTTCAACTTCTGACAAGCAACTTTTCATGTTTCTATAATTGAATTTAAATAAACAAAAGAACAAGCCAGTTTAAGGACCCTACAGATTCCCAAAAGTAAGAAAAATGTCTTTCTATATCCTAAATAAATTTTGATAAATAATCCAACATGTGGAGAGGAAGGTTCAAACGGTAGTAGGTACCTATTGTTCATGCTTAAAATCAAACGATATTCAGACACTTATTCAGAAAAAATTTCAGGACAAACTGATTATAAAATTCCAAAGTAGTTTATCAACCACAATTTGCCAGACCAATAGAGAATAATGACTCCCTCATCCTTCTTTTGCTTATAATTTCTAAAAACAAAAAGAATTAACAAACCCTAACCGGCATATTTCAATTAAATTATAGAAAAAATATGTAAGTAAAGAAACTTTACATTTTCCAATATTGGCTGCGTATAGAGTTCAACAAACTTTTCCCTGAGTATCCTATTCATTGCGTCAACATCACATGCATGTGTCCAGTATGAATCATGTACCCCTGTAATCAAATGTTGGTATTTAATAGTTTAGACTTCCAATATAAACAGAGGAAAAAACATATAGATACAGGCATACATATAACTGAAGAAGACATAAGGCCCACTACATACCTGCAAAGTTCATGCCTGCTTTTTTGCAGGCAACAGCAGTCATCATCATGTGGGAGCCATCAAGAGAGTGAACAAAATTTGGGGGAAAAGCTGTTTTCTGCCGCTTAACCATGACCTACAACATTCAGAAAAGCAATGTGATCACTAATGTTTGGACTTCAGACAGCTTAAAATTAATTTTACAAGAGAAAAGTGAACACCATAAAATCACAGATTGTACAAAATCATTTGGTAAAAACCTGAAAATTATGCAGATAACAGTACTTTAATCTGTTAAATTTAAAGTTATAACAAGAATTTCCAACTTAATGCACAAAAAGAGAGATAAAGATGCTCATATATTTATGGTAAAACAGACCTTGTCAGTTTCACGCTGTAGTGCCAATATCTGAAGACTAGTTTTAATCTGCATTCAATTCANTATAACCGTTTCATGACAAACTGAAATTACTGACAGCTCTGAATCAAAATGGTATAATAATATAACTAAAACTTTGTAATTTTCAAAGTTAAACAAATGTATTAGAACATTACAAGATGCCTTCCTAACTGCCGGTAAGGTTGTACAACAGGAAGTCCAAGAGGAGTTGTCCACCGTACTGCCTGATTTTCTGAAGCTATCAGCTGTTATATTCAAGTTTAGTTGTCAGCAATTGAAGAACCAAAAAAAAAAAAAAAAATTGAAGATCCAAAAATAGGACCACACAACATGAGTAAGAGCCAAAAATTGAAGATTTAATTTTGTAATTTCCTCCATAAACTTTTGAGGCTAAGTTTTGAGGCCTCAAAGCAGAGAAATTTTTTGGAAAAAGCCATCTCCTTTTGATAAATAACAAATTTATTAACCAAAGGGNGAGGGCACACTTGTGCTTGGATGGTATACAAGAGAACTACCAAAAACAACAGAAAACTTTAAAGGTTCTGAAACCTAAAGGTTGAGAACATCAAAAGACTCTAAAAGTGAGGCAGAAATATTGTCATTGCAAAGGAAGAAAACTGTGGTTATGAACATTGTGATTTTATTGACCATATCTAACAAGCTTGTTCACCAAATGCCCCAAGGTGTCAAAAGATCCATAAAACCCACATACAATTTCTAGAAACCTAGTGATTTGGACGTGTCACCATGTTGGAGAAATAGGATATGCCACCATTGACAAATTACATATATTATCTACTCTTGTTCCACTTTGTCAAGCTAATGCTAAGATGCCCAAACTGATAATAAGTGAACATTTAAATATATATAACCAGCCCCAGCCCATGAATACCATAATGTGATCCAACTTGTATGGATCTAATCATAAAATTGAAGGGCCAAATACATTCCTTTAGTAAACTCATCTAATTGGAATTTTCAAAAACTGCTGGATCACGGAGTACTTTTAACGGAACACAACCTACAAATAGAAAAGGTTCCTGTTTGGATGATCTTTCAGCTGAACTCCTCAAACATTAGATTTACAGCTGTCCTCCACCAATGCACTTAGCTTTCCCATTATAGATGAGTATAGCACCCAAATATAAAAGAATTAGCAATTACATAACAAAAATAAATGACAAACCTTAGCACACTCGCCAAGCCAACTCATGATACTTCTTGCAGCTTCAAACATCTCTCCCAAGGCAGTCAATGTGGTCTGTGTATGCAGAAAAAATGATCAAGGTAAACTATCTTATACATTCACACTTGCAATACACACACTACTTATATTACGATCTTATTTCCTTACTTTTGCTGCATAGCAAGATGCACCAAATAGTGCTGAATCATCTGCAACGGCACAACGTTCCTTTAACCTCTTCTTGATCTGGTCACGGGCACCTATATAAGTGACACCGTAAACTGATGTCATCACCGTCTGCTTCACCAACTTTCTGTCCACCTAAAAATGTCCAATTACAGATATGAGCCATTGGTGACATGAAATTAAGCTAGCAAATGAAAATTCTGAATTGAAACAAATAAACTACAGAACAGATACAACCTAATATGTTGGCTAAATCATCAAATTATAAGATCAAGAAATAATTTTACCAATTTTTTTCCTCAAAGATGTATATTAATAATTAGAAAAAAGATTTATAATGGCGAACCAGATGTCCACAGTAATAGACCCACTAACTTTACAAAAAGAAACCGTATAATCTATTACAGTATGAACAACCAAAAAGGAAGATTACTACAGCCCAAGAGAAAGAAACAAACATCAGCCCCAAAAACCTAGCAAGTTATGAGGGCTGAAGAAGAATGAGATGATTTGGAAGCAATTGATGCCCAAAGAGAAGTCAAAATCTGATTTTGTCCCACAAAACACTGACTTCTATTTTATTCTCCTCAAAGATCTCACTATTTCTTTCATACCAATTCACCCAAAAAATTTTTAACCACATGTTGTTAAAGCAGTTGTACAATCTTATGCAAGCACTACAACATCACAGTTCGACAAGCAGAATCAATGATAAGAACCTGTTTGATCAACAGCCTAGCATGCAATGCATTTGGATATGTTGCAGGATCTTTCTCCGCATCCCTCTGCATGATCTCGAGAACTCTGAATTTCAACAATAAATTCCATTAGATGGATTACAAGAGGGAGGGAGGGAGGGAGGGAGCATTGCTTACCGGGCAGCAATTCCTGAGTAAACATCTGCTGGTTTATCTCCACCAACAAGATTCACAGCAACAGCTCCCAACTAAGATAGAAAACCAAAAATCACACGCATGTAAGAAGCTTATTAAGATAAATTCCCAAGAATGCTAGAAATCGCTACCAAGAAACTTAGAATTTCTGCACATAAAGATTGAGATTAGCAGAGGGAGACTGAATCTGACTCAAGTAGCTGAATTTAGAAGGTACTCTTCAAATCTTGGAACTTTGTTCTGTAAGCTGAAATTATGATATTTCGGTCCAAAATAAAGCAACTCAAACAATTTTTCTCCCCATAAGTTACAAACGGAATATAAAAATTTTTTTAGAAAAATATAGTATACTTTGCATTGTCCAAGAGATTTTTCAGTTGACCACAGAAAAACATTGCTTAAATTGGATTAAAGTCTTTTTGATGTATTACAATTGGCTCAAGAAAAAGAAACAAATAACTTTGAGAAGCAAGAACAATTTAGAATCAAGGTCAGAAAATAAAACAAAAAGCTACTGCTAAACAGCAAAGAGCCTACTTTGTATTTCCAAAGTCTCTACTCTTATAAGTGTGCATATATCTTAACTAAGAACAAACATAAGTTTCATTACCTTGTCCCTTCCTAAAGCAGCATAGTGTTGTAAGCCATTACATGAACCATCCTTGCAAAATAAACAAGAAAAGCTAAGATAAAAATTTTAGAGGAATAAAATGTAACAAGCATTAAAAATGATGACACATCCAAAGGATGAAACAAGAGGGTCCCAACCACATCAAAATATAGTAATAAAATGAAAAGTAATAAAAAAAAGTAGAATCATTGAAATGGGTTAATCATCAAATAATAATATTTATCATCATCCGACATACATGGCACAAACAACAAACATAAGGTCATCTTCTGATATGGTGAAAATAGTCAAAATGTGATTCAAATAGAAGCTATTGCACAAGTGTAGACAATATTACGAAGCTAAATATGTGCATGAAATGTAGAACTTCAGCCTTCTGCTTCTTTTGCGGGCCAGGAAATTTTACTTCATTCTCCACATTACTTTAAATAATCAATGTATCTCAATAAAAAACTGAATCTTCCCATCAACCTAAAAAAGGTGCAATTTTGTTTAACATAGTATTTGCAACATACATAACTGCTGAATCATATAATTAGCATGGACATCCTCCAGACAAATAAAAGCAATCTCGTAATGGAAAGTAGAAAATACCATGTGGACAGGAATATGTGAAACAGTAGCCTCTGGAGAGGAGCTTCTCAATGCTTCTGAGAGATTAATACATGCCGCCAAGCATTGAAAAGGATCTTCTGCACCCAACCACCACCGTTTTCCTTCAAGAGGTCTGTCGGCAGAATCAAATATATCATCCAAATGATTTTCAGTGAATGCTACCCGACCCTCATAAGATAACTTGTCCACCCCACCAGCATATAAATTTGCCAGATGTATCTTCAGCCAACGTAAGCCTGATTTCCCAAGGGGGCGTCCTTCTGCGAACTCCAGGATCCCTCTACATAGGTCAGAGCCTAGATGATTTAAATATGGGTGCATGGGGTATGCACGGCCTCGGAAATCAAGGTTATGCGGGTAGTAGAAGCCCTCCTCATCCTTCATCTTTCGAGCTACCTGCAGCCCAATAAAAATAAAAAAGAGATTAATATTGCATCTACCAGAGACTGCAACAGCCTTGAGTAGATTTTACCAAATATTTCTTACAGCAAGTTTTAATTCTATATCACACCGCTGTGAATGCTTTTCACTATTTTTCTTTTTTGCAGCCTTAACCATCCACTTCCATTTCCTTTTTTCTGCTTCATCTTCTGTGTCAGGTTCCTCAGGGATGGGGACCTGTTATGAAAGATACTTAACAGATGAATAATGATTACTAATAAAAACAAGCACCTAAGCACCGAATAGGATGCTTAAGTGATAGTAGAAAATTGAAATTTATCTTGGACAAGACAAATCTCTCTCCTTCAGGGGGGGAAAATAGAAAGGAGCCTGAACCAACATAAGAGCAAAATTAACTTTGGCTTATTGAACTGTACCCACATCTTCACGGTCAACTAAGCCAGCAAGACAGCCTCCACTAGCCCACATTCTGTCAATTAGACCAAGTATCCTTTTATTTACCCTCCATTTGGTATTTCCTAGAGTATCCAGGGCCTGATTCACAAAACAATCACAAAATTAATACAACCAAGCCAAAGAGAGTGTTTTGCACAGAATAAAAACATATAAAATTAGTCCTGAATCATAAGTATTTCTTAAGACAAGATACCACTAAAAAATAAGAAAAAGATGGAAGCGTTATACATTGATCAGAGCAGAGAAGAAACTTGAGCATAAAACACACAGTATCTCTAACCTTAAAAACTGGCTCTAATTGACTTCTCGAAGTTCTTTTTATTGAATCACGTTGTTGTTTTGCTCCGTGTACTCGCATGAAATAGGACGGTAAAAAAAAGTACGCACCCCGATCATACCTGCCAAAACACATCAAGCCAAATAAACCCAGCATCCAAGACTGAAACAAATAAACTTTACATGTCAATAGCTGTTGTAAATAGCATAAAAATAACATGGTTAACCACCAAAAAGCAGTGAAGTAAATATGATTTCTGTATATAGTTCAAATAAACCTCACTTCCAAACTAGTGGGTAGCACGTATGATCAAATAAACAATTAGTGCAGAAACAAGTAAAGAAATCTTTTTCTTTCTATGACGATTCCAAAATAAGACAGAAAATAAGCTAGAAAAAAGTTGTCCAATAAAGCATAAACTAGAACAAATCATAGCATCATTGTCAATATAAAATGCTAAAATTTGAAATCCATACCCTGTCCAGTTCAATGGAGGTACCAGCATTGGCATATAAGGAATTACCATGTGCCTAGCCTGTTTGGACAAACAGAAATTAGTCTCATCCTTGTAGTTCATGCATAGACACGTAAGAAATGGGGAAAAATTCATTCCAAACAATCAAATATAAAGTATTCATAAAAAGAAAACGGTAAAAGAAAAGCATGAACTGCAAGTCACAATAGTGGAAGTTATTCAACTCACAGTTCTCTCAAGACCTTTGCGGACTAGTGGATCACATTCGATAACACCATACCTCCTTCCCTTGCTATCATAGACAAGTAAAACATAAAGTAAATTGAGATATATGAGAGAGAGAGAGAGAGAGAGAGAGAGAAAGAGAGAGATGCAAAGATATTGTGCGGCAATAGATTAAAAGTGATGCAGTCTTTTTCTTGCGAGTAAAAGAGAGATGCAGTATTTCTTACTGTGCGTCGTTTGTGATGCTTTTAAGAGTGTGCACAAATGCAGGGCGAATATCAGGAGGACTATCGCCTAATTGATCAACAGGAGGTTGTATATATGCTGTTTCCATTAACAACTGCATCAAACGGCAGCCAACCTGGAATTACAAGCATCGGAATACAGAAGCAAGAATGAGGAACAAGAACAACAATGACAAGCAGAGCAAACTTTCATATTTACAACTACAAACATCACAAACCTTAACATGAGCCTCCTGACCCCATGGCTTGGAATCATCTTGTTCTTTCACTATTTTCGTTACTTGATGAAGCTTTTGTTTTTTCAATAAATGTTTAACTTTTTTCCTTAATTTTTCCTGCTCTTTGTTGACTTTCTCTTGTTCATTGACTACAGATTCAGATGTACATTCTGATTTACTTTCTGTAATGTTTTTCTTCTTTGTAATCTCCAAGAACCTTTGTATCCTGACCTGATCCACAAAAGAGAATTTGTATGTAAGCAATAAGAACAACTTTGTTTCTATATTTTCCAGTATAAAAACACTGTCAAAAGGTCCTCTTTGGAATATCTGTGCAACAACATGGTCTATGTTTTATGCATGAGCAGGATTAATTAGTGACTCAAATCATAAAACTTCTTTAGATTTGGAAACCCATAAACCATCTAGTATCATAAAATCCTTTCACTATAAGATTGACTTTCAACTTCGTTTGGAGAAAATAAGAAATATTACATCTTCATACATAAAATTTCAATGAATAAAAACCTAATCAAACCTTAAGAACTGCAATGCAAAAACCCGAATACTTGGCTCTAGAGCCTAAGAAGTACTAGGTTTAAGGTTCGACTCCCATTGGAAATAATGCCTTTGGGGCATGCACACAGGCTGTTGCTCAAGGTTTAGTGAAAGGGTCCACTTTATGAAGTCTGGTGGACTAACAACATGATTTTATTTAAAAAAAAAAAAAAAATATTTACAAAAAAAAAAAAAAAGCAGAGAAGCAGGAAATTCTTACAAATAAGCAAGAAAACCAGCCCCTTCCAAAAAGTATCCCCAATCCCATTCAAAATTCTTTCTCTCTCTCATTCCAAATTTTTACATCAGAACAAGTGTAGCTCTCTCCATTTAAACCACCTCCTATCTCGAAATTCCCAATGCTAACCCTCCAATGGAACCAAACCATCACTAGGCTCTACCATTTGTTTGCCATATAATTAAAAAGCAAATCCTTTACTTCCTTAGTAATATAACAAAGTAGTAGCAGGTGACCCACTAACCCCGTTCCTCTTCCAAATTAAACAGTTGTTCAGAAACCAAAGACTCATCTCAATTCATATAAAAAGGTATTTGACTAGACAACATTTTAAATTTTTCATCCAAACTGCTGGCAAGGCTTAATAGAAGATGCATGCTAGGCAACGAGAGCTCTAAACAACATCTTTGAAAGATTAAACCAATTTGAAAAATGAACCACTCAATGAGTTTCTTACCTGAACCACATTGATACGTGTACACCAGCCATATCCAAGTTCAGTTAGATTAAGGGGTAGCCAACTTAAAACAATACCAAAATCAATGAATTCAATTTGTAACCACACATTATAAGTAACTATACTCCATGAACCAAAAAGCAAACCAATTCGCAAAATTAACAATAAATCCAAAAATTTATAGGTTACGCACCTCATTTTCAATGGCTTCACCTATCTGGGAAGCAGCTTGAACCACCCTAACACTCCCAACTTCTCCTGAATTTGTCATTAACAACCCCACCAACTTATGCATGGTAATAACGGCCATCATATCCGCGGGCAGCTTGTCAAAATACGGCGCATAAGTCAACCTAAGCTTCTTATCCTTGCAATGATCTTGGTCACGAGCAATCGCATCCCTTAAAGGCTCAAACCAACCAAGAAACAAAGACTTAACATAAGGCAAATTGGGCGCAAGCTTTTGCTCACACATGTCCGTTAAAAGTTCTTGGTACTCCTGGGCTGCTTGTTCCCATGCTTCAGTCTCCATCTTGATTTGCCTACGCTTTAACATGTAGTACTTTGCTACACCCATACCAGCAAACATTTTCTTTGGCTGCTTATGAAATGACGATGATGAGTTCATTACGTCGTCGTTCATTTGCTCTATTAGTTCATGCATCTCGTCAGAACCCGAAAGGTCCGATTCTCCATCTGTCGAAGCAATTGCCTCCGCAACACTAGCATAGGTTCTTGCAGGGTGCAAACCACCAAAAGGGTTGATTGATTGAGTGAAACCGGATCGATCAAATTTGTGTTTTTGAGCAGATAAAACACTAACTCGATGAAAATCCAGCACTGGGTACCAAGTATTAGAGAGGGTTGGAGCCTCTGGAGGTGGTGTTATATTCTGCAGAAGATTGGATTTTTTATGAAATTGAAAAGAGGAACATTTAATATCCTTAGAAGAACAAGCTCTTTTGGCTAAGTTCCGCCACATGTTCAGAGAGAAGAAATTGAAATTGCAGGTGACAGATGACAGGCGAAGAGAAATATAATTAATAGAAAGAAGAAAAAAATGAAACTTTCCGGGAAAATTTCGAAAAGATGAAAGAAAGAATGGGGAAGAATGAAATGTCTTGCAGCCGCCTAAACAACTAAACTAAAACCCTTCAAAAACCTGCTAAGCTCCTCACTTATTTCAGTGCCGACCCTTTTACTCACCCGATATTGTGATGGACGGGTTGGTCGACCCGATATACTTTTTATTATTATTTCTTTCTTTTACGTAATATAAAATTTGTAGAGATATATGACTGTATAAATAAAATAT
>JANLJB010000423.1:0-26069 GCA_026212285.1 Bursera cuneata
ATACCTGAAGTACAACAATCTTTGCTCTGATATCAGCTTTCTTGGCTGCTGGAATTGCAGCTGCATCCACACGACTTTTCAAAGAAGCCACTTTCTGTCAAATTAACAAGAGTCAGAAATAACAGTACTTGTACGAGAATATTTTGATAATTAATGTTGCATATAGAGAAATTTCAGTTGGTTGTCATCAAAGAAGCAAATTACTGAAACTATCATTTAAAAGTCGTGGAGCCAACAAGTTTGCACTCCATGCATATAAGAAAAAAAAATCTCTACTAATGAATTCTGTAAACCTCTTAAAAATGAAAATAAATAAATAAATAAATAACACTTTCTTTCCCCTAGCTTCCAAGAATTCTCCAACAAATTACATCACTTCTTGTTTCATATGTTCAATTATATCAAGACATCAAAAAGAAAACAGCGTTCATAACATCATTATGGTATGTCCTATATCCAACAATGATGAATTCTTGTCCTCACATAATGATGTTACATCACTTGTTGTTCATATTTTCAATTATATCAATTCATCAAAAAGAAAACAGTGTTAGTAACATCATTATGGTATGTCCTATATCCAACAATGATGAATTAATGTCCTTGCAAAATTCAGCTGCACACAGCTACCCATAGGAAACCTATTTCTGAGAAGGCAGATGAAACTAATAACCTGATAAAATCATCAACAATCAACATCGCCTAACTACCTAAAAGTAAGATACATGCCAAGTGCAGTTGACCTTATTTCACTCAGAAAATGTGCAATAACAAGCTCAATATTTTTCTGGAACTGCACGATAAATTGACTCGCATTGCAGACTGGCTAATTATAAGGTTCAACATAAAAGCATTAATTGGAATTCAATAGTAAAAGTTAAAAGCATAAATAATCAGGATAAAGCATACTCAAAACAGCAAGCCAGAAAAGACAGAGAGAGATAGAGGGAAAGAGATCTTTACACCAAGCTTCAAATTCATGTATGATTTGTCATCTTCCCTGTCACATTTAACACCATGTATGGATATAATTTTATTTCATTTGCACTTTTGATTAGTCATGCAAGAGAGTGGTTCCTCAGAGCTATGCTTCTATCTTAAGTATCTATCACTAAAGTGATTACTCTAACACTGGAGAGGCTGAAGTTTTGGAATAAAAAAGAATGAACACTCAAACAGTGTCGTGCCACAACCCATTGTCCAATTATGAAAAGTCAGAAAGTAGGATCAAAATTCTCATGCAAAATATTTGACGACACTGGCCATAAGATGGCATAAAATACCAGTTTTGGATATAACTGAACTAATTATTGATAAAAAAGGAGCAATAAGGTGAATCACCACCCCATCAAAGTTTAGATAGAGGGTGACAAACATGGTGGAAAAATTGTAGGTAGTTATATGCACAAGAATTCATCAAATACTGAAAACAGAAAGGATTATTATGAACCCATAAAACAGTAAGAAAAAAGCTAACACACTCATTTTAACTAAATTACAGTTAAAAAAGGAGCTGCTAAAAGGTTACAGCACATTAAATCCAGGAGAGAAAGAGCACAAGTAATAGACCTTTTCCAGCAAACTAACTTCGATCTTTGATGCATCATTTACTTCCTGCTCAAGCAAGGAAGCTGATTCCATTGCCTTAAACGCAACATCAGTTGTGACAGCAGTTATTCTTCTGATTCCTTTAGCAATGCCCTCCTCAGATAAAAGAGCAAATGCTTTAGCTTCCCGGGTATTCGATATATGGGTCCCTAAACATGCCCATTAAACCAAACTCAGTATAAAATTCAAAGCAAGACTCCAACAAGAGGCACATGTTACCACATTATACTAACCTCCACATAGTTCTGCTGAAATTGATGACCACTCTTTATTTTTTGGATCAGCCAAAAGGTCCTCAACTTTTCGACCAATTGCCACAACTCTAACTGGATCAGGATAGACCTGTATCAGGAACAAAGATCTTAAAGACTGAATTTTGATTAGATTAGAGAATAAAGACAAATTATCACGGCTTACTTCTCCAAAAACAGCTCGCAAACTGTTGATACGCAAGGCTTCGGCAAGGGTTGCCTCCTTTGCAAACACATCTAACTCAGATTTGATTTGCTCATTCACAATTGACTCAATTTTTCTCAAATGCTCAGGATCAACTGGCTTACCTATTCAAATTGAAGCAGCAATATAAATCAATTCTCTAAAAACATGTTAGAGCAGCCAAAGAAAACAAAGTCACTCATACTCTATTATAAATTGAATTTCACAGCATATGACTTTTTGGTGGAGCCCTAATGCAACCTCCTGACAGATTTGAAATGCAGAGACAACAATGATTTTGGTGGTTCCAGAATATTAAAAATATTTTAGTAATTTTATCTAGTCGTAGGTTACTTTATTTTATTTTATTTTATCTCATAAGAAGCAATATATATTTTATTTTATTTTATCTCATAAGAAGTAATATAGTTCCATTACAATAGAAGTTACAAAATATTCACTGTAATTACTTCACATCAAATTATTGTTTACATCACCATCCACTGTAACTCTTCACATCAGTAAATTACTATCCACTAAACTATTAATGCAACTAATTACTTCACATTCTGAGTTTTCATCGTCAAATAAGTTTTGTTTTGGTACCCAATTAAATCTCTATCCCTAAATTGCTTTTACCACATATCTAATTCCAAATATATCTAGTTATAATGTCATTCCACATCAGATAAAAATCTCACTAATTAAACTTACCATGAGAAAAATCAAATCTTAACTTTTCTGGGAGAACAATGGATCCTTTCTGATCAACATGGTCGCCAAGTACTTCCTGCAGTTATATGATCAAGAATTTTGAGAACCACATGTGCAAACTGGCATTTCACAACCACTGGCATTTCAAACTTACCCTAAGAGCAAAGTTTAACATATGGGTGCAAGTATGATTAGGCGCTATGAGTTTTCTTCTCTCATAATCAACCTGCATGTGATAAAACCAAAAAGCTAAAAACAAGAGAAAAACAGAAAAATATAATAATAAGAGCAAATTGTAAACCACAGATTGTACCTTGCAAATTACTTTCTGCCCGACAGAGAATCTGCAATCTCCAGTAAGAGAACCAATATGAAGAACAAAACCTCCATATATTTGAACATTATGAACTTGGAATGAGCCGAAGGGACCTTCTAGTGATCCAGTGTCAAAAATCTATCAGCAAAAAAGTTGTTTTCGTAAAATGATAAGCTGGTGGTGAAGATCATCTGAAGTAAGTGAACTTACAACATACCAGATACAACAATAAAGCAGCTTTCTAAAACCTAAAAAGATTCAAGCCATTTTTCCAACCTAACAAAGCCTCATCAAAATTCACATGAACCAAACTGTAAGGCAGCCAATTTAGATCATGTTATATGTGCTTGTACCTGACCACCTTGCTCAGCATAAAAGCTTGTAGATTCCAAAACAACGCCAATTTCATTGCCAGAAGCAGCACTTTGTATGAACTCTGAACCCGTGTAGATAGCTTTTATTTCACTTTCATGTTCCTGAAACAGTAAATTGACAGGTTAAGAATCAACATAATATGCAGCAGCAGAATTACAAGATGGAGAAACAGTAACACAACTAGCTAGAAATCAAACTTACAACATCCTAATCTAATTCTGCAAATGATAAATGACAAGAAGTTGTACACTAACCTGGAACCAAATAAATTTGAAGGAATCATCTGTTGCAGTTATCCCTCTCTTGTGCAATGCAGCAGTTGCATCAGCATCCATGACAATGGCACCACCAGCTTGCTGGTAAAAATTGATATTATCACAAAGGTGACAACTGCTCAATGCATAATGGTCCATTTATTTGCTTATTTATTTAATTTTGATGGTATTGGTAATATTTTTAGTACACGATATTATACTGTTGTGTTGTCCAATAAATATCATAAACCTAGGAATGTTATTATAAAGGTTTTGATAAGGTGGGACTTGAAATTTGTGATGGATGAAATTCATAAGAATAAGAGTAAGTTGGGGTTAATAGACATAAGACAAGGAAGTCCTATAGCATAACCTTATCCTAAAACAATCAAAAGAACGCAAAATTTTTTGCCAAGCGGGGCCTATGGGTAAGAAGAGAGAAGGAGAGAAGGAGAAATAGTAGAGAAATTGGGTATGGGTCTTTTTTCAATGAGGAGATATCACACAGATACATTAAAGTTACAATGAAGTTTGAACCCTAAAAATTTGCATGATTTCATTATGTTTAATTTACTATTGATTTTGATTGCAAGGGTTATATTTTAAATCCATGTGAGGGTATGCTTTGTTATGTTCATATTAAGTATGAAATAATGCATCAGACCCAAACTGAACGAGATTCCGATAGAAGAATTTGGAACATATTTTCATACACAAATAAATTGGTGGTGATAAATGACTGAAATTTGAATTCTCAAGATAGTACCAATATGGCCTTTCCATGAGCTTATTGAATAATGCATGACACTTGGTCAAATCATGGGTATAAGAAATAATTTTTAGTTGCATTGATTAACTAACCATATACAGAACATAAAATAAACTCCCTGATACCTTATTTTGAGCATTCCTTGATCTTTCCCGGGCCTCGTCCAAGGCCTTATCAAAACCTTCAGTGTCAACTAGTAAACCTCTTTCTTCTGCCATTAACTGGCACAAAAACAAGTATTAGGAGGCAGAGATATATAGATGACTACTTAAAGCAAAACAACAAAGCATTCCATGTACCTGAGTCAAATCTAATGGGAACCCATACGTGTCCCACAAGATAAATGCATCCTGCAACCATGAGAAAATATTTGAACACAGATAAAGGTAAAACAAATCAAGGGGATTAGATAACAAAAAGAAGACTTGTCTTTTCCAGATAGTAAAATAGTGCATACACCTCCTACACATAAGTGTAACTCTTTCTTGACTTATTATGTTTGGTTTTCAAGATCAAAAGGACAAAATTATCTGGTTCAGGTAGAAAATGAAGGGTGTTTACAATTTAACAGTAAAGCATTTACGGGCGGAACATACTGATGGAACTACAATCACATATTGGAAAGAGAGATAGAGACACAGTGAGATCCGAAGTATGGCAAAGAAAAAACACTATCGGCAAAATAATGTAAATACAATAACTTCAGGCAACTGAGGTTACTCCTTTCTTTCTTTGCATGGCTGGGGAATGACATAACAATCTCAGAGATATTAAATAAGACATGTACACCAGAAAAGAGTAAAAAAGGAGCCAATCCAAAGTTCAAAAAACTTTTCTAGATATCAAGTGACAGCAACATCACAATAACTTGATGCAAGAGATAAAGCAATGCATGATTTCCTATGGTTGACTTGTGACTAGTATTGGATCATGTCAGTAGCAGAGAAAGTTCATGTATTAATAACTGAATTATGCATTAAAAATGCATATGATCAACAATAATACAATAAAAACAATTAGAGATATACTTGCCTGCCCACTCAAAACTTTCCCCTGAACATCCTGAGCAGCCTTTTTAAACTTTTCAATTCCCTGAATGAAAGTTGACAACCAATCATTCCTCTATAAAGCAGAGGGGTCTATAACATCCAATTCACATTAATGAAATGCAAGTAATCAATTGACATTGCACAGGATCAAGCAAACATTCTCACAATGGAACTGATATATTTCAGCATTATAAAAAAACCCACATTTTAAGCATAAATATTGTTTCAAAATTTTTAGCATAAAAAGAATAATAATAATAAAACAGATTTAGGAAAACAATTACATTTACAAGCATATTCTAATAATTTACACATCAATTGACTTTACAGAATTTAATTTTCAAAAGCTAACATAAGCAATTATATACCTAAATCTCATCATTGGATAATCCTGATAAAGATAAATAAATTATTCATACAGAGAATTATTATCAATATCATACAGAATAATCTGGAAATATTATCAATCTACATGGATAGTGATGAAAGACAACAAAGTAAACCCCTTGAAAACATAGTGATAAATTACTGTTAGAAATCAATGATTAATGCTGATGATAAAAATGGCTGTGGAGTTCAACATTCATGCTTACTTTCAGCAAAGTCTTGCCAAAACTAGCTTCCTCATCTGCAATAACGTCCCTAATGTGAGCTTCATGTTGCTTCAGCTCTGGAAAAACATCAGCCATCACTTTCACCACAACATTTACAAGCCTGCATTTAACACAACTAATAATTATAGCGGAAACAATACAGAAGATTAAAAAGATTATCTGATATTCACATAATTTTCTGAACAATTTACACACTTGGAGATATTATTTGTAAAAAAAATGGCAAACTCAAGAGGACCAACAAGCAAAGTGATGAATAATATATATATATTAGTCATGCCAACCTATTGAAAAATCCTTCTGGGGCTTTTAGAACCTCACTTCCATATCGAACAGCACGACGAAGAATACGCCTTAGAACATATTCACGACCATCATTCCCTATAACAAAAATATAAATATCACAAGTGACATTTGAAAAACACTAAAAACCAAGCCTGGAAAGGATGAAATATTTAAGCAAGTAAAAATAAAAAACAGAAGATATGTTTAAACAAAGAATCCATAAGAATATCAACTTCACCATTCAAAAGGAAAACAAGTTAATCATATCAACTTCACCATTCAAAAGGAAAACAAGTTAATCATATCAACTTCACCATTCAAAAGGAAAACAAGTTAATCAAGTGAAATAATCACAATCTCAAGGAACCATTAAGGGAGCAACCAAGGCAATTGAACAGTACACAAACATATCAAATTAACCCCTAACAACAATAAAAATAACAAAGATGATGATGAAACAGCAAAAGTACACAATGATATCACATTAAAGAAGATTTTCTTCAGTTTAGCTAGCAAGGGAACTTGCTGACTTAAAATAGGAGATTAAATAACAAGTAGATATTAGTAAAAATTAAAAATATAAAATAAAAAAGATTAAAATTTTCAACCCTAAAAATCTACCTGGACAAGAACCATCAGCAATAGCAAAAGAGAGAGTTCTAATGTGGTCAGCAACAACCCTGTATGCCATATCAACTTTGTCTTCATCATCCGGTCCAACTTTTCCAGAATATGGGCGCGCCCCTGTTACCTATGAGAGGTGAAGGAAAAAAATTGCAAACTATTATATACAAAGTACTCAATAATTCCATGTTATGTTTAAAAAAAAAAAAAAAAAGTAACAGAGAAAGCAATCAAAACATATGAACTTGTGAAATAAACCCCAGACTGAATTGGTACTATAAATATAAAAACTCTATGCTTTCTTTCATTATCATCATTCAATTGAATAAGAATATAATCAAACTGCATATGCATTAAGCAAGCACCTAACTAATTAATACCATTCAAAAAATTAACCAATTTATGACTGAAAAAATGCCTACCTTAAAATTGCAGGTCTATTTTGTATTTACAATGAGTGGCTTAAAATTTCTTACCAATGACATATTTCAAATTATCAAACATTGAAACCATGAATTTGGATAAAAATGTTAGGAAAAAGGATAAAGTATTTTATAGACATAATCATCTTACTTGTTGAATAGCATCAAAGATGGGCAAGAACACGTCAGTATCATAGTTGCTCATCTTGTTCTGAAGTACAGAAGTCAATCTTTCAAAACCCATTCCAGTGTCAACATGCTTAGCAGGCAGAGGTTTTAGGGAGCGATCACTTTCCCTGTTGAACTGTAGAACAATAATTAAACAAAGATAACCAGCGTATCAATCCAATTGTTAAGTAGCATACAATACCCAAAAGAAAACACCCATCATATGAAAATTTTACCTATATTTCCATGAAAATAAATAAATAAATATATATATATATAGAGAGTTTTATCCACATATCACCGTGACTAATGATTGCAAACTTTCCAAGTTCCTAAATTGCACCCAGTACTGAGGATAACAATTAGTAAAAGAGAGATATTAGCATAATGGCCAAATTTTACCTGGATAAAGACAAGGTTCCATATCTCAATGCATGTTGGATCATCATTATTAACCAATGATGAAGCATCACGGTTACCAATTCTATCATAGTGAATCTCGGTGCAAGGACCACAAGGACCAGTATCACCCATCTCCCAGAAATTATCCTATACAAAAAGAAATATATAAACAAAACCGTTTACTTCAGAAAATTGACATGATAACAGAGAAATTACAATAAATCTCATAGCAAACTATCAGCTATTACGCTTTCTCTGCAGCATAAGAACATAAAAATTCAGAAACAGTGCTATACACAATGATCATACCAAAATTCTATTAAAGAAGCTATGGACAGAAACTTTGAATTCAAGCAAGGAATGTCTATCGATAGCCTAAATTGGAGATTATCATCATTAATGATCAATAGCAAGCCATATATACCATAAAAAAGTCATGTAAAATATTTGCAGTTAAATTTTCTGTAACAAATAGCTTCAAAAAACAGTACAACTTAGATGAGCAATAATTCAGATTGTACAAACTCTTCGGTTTTACAACGATCAAGCCACCCTGTTTCTATTCCTAGATCAACTTATTCTCAGTGCTTTGCTCGAATAATAATTCCAACTTTTTATCTTATCTAATACTAGAACTATAACTTTGAGGCATAAATTCCATACAAAAGCTTTGCTAAGTGTGCATGGTAAAACTTATTATCCTCCTCATCACAAAATTAAATCTCAATATCTAAACTCAACTACATATGCCAACAAAATTGATAGTTAAAAGAAAAAATATTTTCCCACCCAATTAAATGGAATAAACAACCGACCTTCTCTCTAATCATGTTAATACATTCCTAATATTACCAGCTTTCTTACAAAGCCAGTGGCAGGCAGCTCGGCCACCTCGAATAATCTTTGACAGAATATCACTTACTTGAGTACAACAGAAGCCAAATTATTCCAAGTAATTATTTCATTCATCATATTACACAATTTTAAATAAACGCAACCCATTTTAATGAACAAGAATAGCAAGCTTCTTTACTAAAAAGTGAAAAAACTACCTTACAACCAAAAGGAAGCACACGGCCAGGAGGCAGAAACCTTAGCCAAATGTCTCTAGCTTCATTATCAGGCTGAAGGCCAGCTTCCTGATCACCACCAAAATAGGTAGCGTAAATTCTATCAGCAGGTAGTCCATAAACCTTCGTAAGCAGCTCCCAAGCCCACTCAATAGCTTCCCTCTTGAAATAGTCACCAAACGACCAGTTTCCAAGCATCTCAAAGAACGTATGATGATACGTGTCCTTCCCTACATCATCCAAATCGTTGTGCTTCCCACCCGCGCGAATACATTTCTGAGTGTTACATGCGCGCGTTAGCTTACTCAATTGCGTGTTCGGATCAGCCGTGCCGAGAAATATAGGCTTGAACTGGTTCATCCCTGGAAAATTCATCCAAAATTCCAATTACAAACACAACAAACGAATCGAAATCTCACTAAACACAAGCAGAATGAGTTCATTAAATACCAGCATTAGCGAAGAGGAGTGTAGGATCGTTGAGAGGCACAACAGGGCTGGACTTCCAGTTCACGTGGTTCTTCTCCTCGAAGAATTTGATGAAAGTCTCGCGCACTTTGTTCGCCGGCCACTCCATTTCCTGAGGGTCGACGCCCGGCATGGCTAGGGACGAGAATGAAGCCGAATATCGGTAACCGTAACAGCGACGGTAACGGAAGAAGGAAGTTAAAAGCGATTGGTTGATGGAAACCCTAGGTGGCGCCGCAACCCGAGGAGTTGGAAGAAGAAGAAGATGATGAAGAAATGAAGAAGATTCTGCTATGAGATTAACGAAGAGACTTCTCATTCATTTTTTTGTTTGTTTTTTTAAGCTCAACAGCTAAGCTTATGCTTGACCCTTTAATTTCCCCTAAAGATGATTTTTGGGGTTATGCTTATTCCTGTCCAGGAATCCACTATTCCATATCTGACTTGTTGTTTTCTTTGTTAGACGCATCTTTCTTTTCCTATTCTCGTTTTAGATCATTTCGGACTCCGGATTCCGGATTCCCGTTTTCCGCTAAGTTTTTTAACATATTTTAAATTTAAATATTATTTTCAGATTTGTTATTAAATATATATATATATATATATATATATATATATTTGTAATAAATATCAAAATAATTTACCCGGAAATCACAACTCACAATATATTTTTCATAGCTTTCGAAAATAAAAAATATAATATTCATACTAAACGCAATAATTCCATGGAGAACATATATAATCTTCACCTACAATTCCTTACTTTATATGTAAAAAAAAAAAAAAAAATCATGTATGACATAAAGAAATGTTTTAAAAAACAATAGGAGATTTACGAAAATAACTAAAATCAAGAGAGTGTGTTAAAAAATAATCAAGATTCTAAAATATTTTACTGTGTAATCAGCAGATCAATCAATAACAGATTACGTACCATTTTTACGAGTCAACGAGCCTACTCTTTTAACTATTTTTTAGCTCAATTCCTTAGATTTAACTGTTTTTCATAATTAATCTATAATAAATATAAAATATAGAATGAAAATGGTCCTTTCTAGTTTCTTTCATATTTATTATTAATCTTGAAATTCATTTTGGATATTATATCATGAAACTTTTAATTTTTTTTAAAATATTTATATTTATATTTATTAAAAATTATATAAAATAGATGATTATGTGACTGTTTACATACATTAATTTAACATAAAATTATTAGATAAATAAATCGTATGAGAATAAGATAATAATACATAGGCAGATAAATTTAATATTTTGTTAGATTGTCGGGTATGGAAAAGTTAATGCCCTCTCTCCAGTAAATTTGGTAGTAAAACCCTAAGTTTTGTGATATTGTGACTTTTCGAGTCTTGTATAACTGCACTCTCTTGCACTTTTAATAATCACAAATCCAAAATTTCATACCAATTTGATTTCGATTTTGAATATAAATGTTCTATTTTGAAAATATGGGATACAAAAAAAAAAAGTTTGATGAAAATATTTTGACTTCCCTGCCAAGCAATCAAAAAATAAAGAAATAGTTAAGATATTTAAGATAATTATGTATTTACAAAATATCGGGCTCTATTATCAAATAACTTGATGGAATATGTTAGGATAAGTGTAAGGAAATTGATGATTATTTTGAAATTTATTTTTTGTCGAAACTAATGCAAAACACGAAGATACTCCGAAATTATCCAACTTAAAAATCCAACTTTACTTGGGATTTTTTGAGGTTTTCTTGTCAACCAAGCATAGCAATATGGAGAAAAAATGGGGAATCATTTCGATTTTTTCTTTTATTTTTTAATTGTATCTAATATATCTTCGAAATGTCAGATTTTTTTAATGTTCTTACTCTGGAATTATCCTACTTAAAAATCCAACTTTACTTGAGATTTTCCGAGGTTTTCTTGTCAACCAAGGAGGTTTTCTTGTCAACGTCCAAGCATAGCGTTAGGTCGGAATCTTGTCATGTTCTTACTTTATTTATTATTATATTTTTTTTTAATACTACGACAGAATAAATGAAAGTGCAAGTTGTGATGGTATGAACAATTATTTACCTTTCAGTCCTTTTTATTTATTTATTTTAAATTTAATACTCAGTAAAAATATTGTGGGTGGGGTGGGGTGGGGTGGGTGAGATTATGTGGAATCTTTTGACATGCATTTTTCTTTTTAATTTATTTTATATTATTGTATTTCTTTGTATGTTTTATTAGACATGAAAGGGTACTTTAAACAAGGTGGAGAATATTATAGAAAAGGTAATTGAGGGGTGATGGCATAGCTTTTGGTGAGGTTCAACTATAATCATTTTATTTGTGACACAAATTTAATTATTTTTATGCTTTATTAGCCCTTTTAAGATAGACAAAAATCTGAGCAATGCTATATATCCCAAATGATTAATAACATTAGGTATTTTAGGATTTTATATCCTGAATTGTACATCTCAAGTAATGTAGAATGAATCTAGAACATCTTCGTTTTAGGCACGTGAATAATGTTGCGTCCCAAATGATGAATAATACTATATTCTAAGTGTATATCCTAAGTTGTGCAAATTTAAAAAAATATTGGCATGAATCGAGAAACGACGAGATGATATAAGATAACAAGTAATATAATAAAATCATTAACAAGTGTCAAACTACTAATTAGGATATAAATTTGAAAGGTGTAATAATACTCTATATCTCAAAATTTTTATTCCTGTGATGCAGGTGACATTAACACATTATATTCACCATACTATTTCATTATTTATACACGATATTTGGGATAGAAAAATTTGGCATGCGTAATATTATTTGTTGAGTTATCCCTTTGAAGTCTCTCCAAAGAATTTATAATAGTTTACAATTTGAATTCACCAATATAAGCTTCCCATATATTACTATTAAATCTTGAGCCTTTAAGTGATGAAGTTTCTAGCTAGATATGTTTACAAAGCAGAAAGGGTTAGAGAAGTGCCTTTTTGCCTTCAAAGGAGTTATAACTTTTTTCAGAAATTAAAAGAAATAACTAAATATAAGGGATTGTATTAAAAATAATAGATTTTTTTTTTTATTATTATTGTCTAGCCAGCCTCTGGGTTGATCCGCTACGACTCAGATTGTTGGCCTGTTAATTATATAATAAGAAAATTAGAATTTAACTATTTTTCAATACGACTTTTAAATTTATTTATTTTTCACTTATACCTATCTTTTTCATAATAAAGTACTGTTCAAAATAGAACTGATTAGTTTTGTTTCATTTTTTTTTCAGTTTTTTTACTAACTGTTACTATTTTAATTTATATACTTTTTCTCATTCTAAGCATGATGTACTATATCAATATAAGAAGACATATGAACCACTAAATGAAGATCACTTAATTCTTGTTTAAAATTAATCGAGTATCCCTCCTTAGTAATCCAATAGTATAGAATAATGATCACTTGTCTTAAATTCCTCCTTACGTAATAGAATAATATGCTTTGTTTTTCAATCTGACATTAACAGAACTTAAACATTTATCATGAATAACCTTAAACTTTTGCACCCAATTACATTATATATATGTTTGAAAACACTTCATATATTGATTTTTAAAAACGTTTTCAAACCTTGTAGGTTTGAGCCTTAATTTTAATATTCAAATGTGCATTTTAAAGAAATAATTCTCAAGTATTTCCCCATCTCATAAACTACTTTCGTCAATCGATTTAAGTTGATATTATCAAATAAACTTAATAACATCAAGTCCTAAACCATATATATATATATATATATATTACATCTCATTTACACTTTATAATAATATCATGTCATATACACCTATATATTTTAAAAGCAAATACATCATTTCTGACATATCGCATGATATTATTAAAAAAAATGCACCTATATAGTAATTCCATCTAAATTTTGTTCCATTCAATATATACTCATTTGCATTTCAAGTTATATGTCGTTCATTTTCTTAAAATATTTTATATCCGTAGGTGAGAAAAGAGAAAAATGTCAAATTTATACGAATAAACTAAAAGCAATTATATGATTTAAAATGCTTCAAAAGTGAGTATAACAAACAAAATCATATAAAAGGAAAAGGAGAATACAAAATATGCATTGGATGGATGTGTGGTGGTTGATATTGTCCCTCGGGACTAGAACTTTGAGTCTGGAAACTAATTAGGATAAGTGGTGATATGTATTAAGGGTGAGTTTTGAAAATGCATATACTATATATATCTGATGCTGAAACAATGTATATGGACAATGGATAAAGCACGCAACATCAGAAATTTTCTGCAATAATGAGCATAGGCATGGGTAGTCCAGTATGAGTATGCATAAAAGGGAACAGTGAGCAAAAGATTAGAATATCTTATCATCTAAGCCATCATCATCATAATCCTCAACTCTTCCTTCTACCTTTCATTTTACTGATAAAGAAGGGTGGCAATGCCGAAAGCTGACAAATTGGCCGTTCAGTGACAAACAATCAAGGGTCCACCACTGCATTAATTTAGAGTAGTACTACCTTCCCCTTTGTCCCTCCAAAGAAACGAAACAACACCATTGAATTCAAAACCTGCTTTTAAAATATCAGTTAATTTAGCAAGATAAGTATAGCTTTTATATATGTTTCTGGAATTAATTATAACAAGGAAGAAATCTCTCTCTCTATATTTGTATAATGTTAGAGATGATTTTGAAAATAAAGTTATTGTATTCTGAATTAATCCCTATACAATATGATAAAGATACAGGAAACCCTTTGGGAAAACCTAAGTAAATGGCAGCCATGCTGCAAAACCAGCATAATTAACAGGATAATATTTGATGAAATCCATGAAGAGGAGCTTTTGAATGATATGAAGAACAATGCAAATGGGCAAACAAAGAAATATAATAGCATGAAGAAATTCATATCCCATTTTTCAACAATTACTGAAAAATACTGAGCAAATTCCATTTTGGAGACCCAGATCTGCGCTAGCATTTACATGCAAAATGTTAGAGAAATTAACTCATGATATATAGAACATCAAAGGGAGAGAGATATATAGCATGTAGAAATGAGCAGTGCTATAGCTTACCATGTTATCTTGTTTCTGAAGAAGATTAGTACACCAAAAACCTCCTATAATTTACAAGGACAAGGAGGAGCACTAGTGTCACCTAAAACAAAATCCTTTCATGTTTTCCCGCGGCTTTCTTGAGCTTCGCACAAAAAGATATTCTAAAGATTTTTGTGCAGCACTTGCAATGAAGATACAAGTAGTATTAAACACAAACACAAACACAAACACTATAATAATGTCTCAAGTACCAAGTTCAAGAAAGCCGTGGAAAAGCATGCAAACGACCTTCGCTTTCGTTATTTCTTTCTTCTTTCTCTTGACAATCACACAAACAAAACAACTCCTTTATATATACACATCTATCCTTCACATCCTTCCTTGTTCTTAACAATTCTTTATAGACATTGAAAAGGGTAGTTGTGAATTGTGATTAACTCCCCTAATTTAGGGTCGCTCTTCCCGCTGTAAAAGCCGCAAAGAATATCATTTACTCACTGGAAGGCTTAGGAAGAGGATTTAAGGCTCTTCATTGTTCTCAGAGATAGAAAAATTTTGAACGTGAGGAAGAGTTAGATATAGAGAAAGAGAGAGACAAAGCAACAAACAAAAGAGATAAATTCACAAAACTCTGGTGGGTGTGGGTTGGGTTGGTGCCGCACAGACCACTTTTACTTGAAGTAGTTAACTGAGTGGAGCTCTTCTATTCAGTGCGGTTACCTACCCACACGTGCGGTTATCAAGTTGTGTATCGACACGTGTGAGTGGATCTGAAAGGTGATGCAAAATGGGACACGCGGTGGGCTGCAAAGGCAGGATCTTTCGTGGGTTTAGGAACGGGAAAAGCTGTTGCCTCTGCTGCGCGCGTGCGGTGATCAATTTTGACCATTCCTTTTTAGGCTTTTAATTTGTTGGTTTCCGATGAACCATTTCCCGATCTTCCTCCGCTCTGCGCGCCGTATTCTGCGCTGATGATTCCCCTATTCCCTCTGAATGATTTGTGGGCTTGGGCCCAGCTTTCCACGTCTTTCGCAGAGTGTTAATAAAAGGATTTATAGAATTTAGAAGCACGAAAATTCTTGTATCCAATTTTTGTATATTTAATGTATAAAAATACATGTTTATGAATGCAAGCCTAATCTACTACTCGTGGGTCGAAGAGGAGCTTTTTCGTAAGGGCAAAACTCCAAAGAAGAAGACAAATAATGCAGTCACAATCCTACATAGGAAGGAATGTAATGTGAAATGCTCAAATAAGTTCGATAAACTATTATTTCAATGTATCTAAATAAAATATTATAAAATTAATAAATTACACAAATTTTAAGATTTTTATTTTTTAAACATGAGTGTTTTACGTCAATTTATGCGCATCTTGATTAATCCCACATAACTTATACACAAATTTTAAGGATGATAATAAGTATTGACACTCTTTAAGACTTTTAAATAGACGATTTTTGAGTTAAAAGTATGTTTTGTAAGGTTTTCGACAAGTATGACAATTATTATTTAATGTATATAGTATAATGTCCAACATGCTCAATAAGATATTTAATATTGAGTTATTGGGAAAGTTTGTTTAAAAGGGAGACGTTTCATGAACCATTAAGTTTCATGGTGGCCAGCTGTTGCTTGATATGCTTGCAAAGATGAGGATGGCAACTGTATATTTAAAGTGTTGGTATATACGGAACTGGGGTATGATGTGGTCTGCTAACTGAAGAAATTTCTAAACTTTCATACACATTGCTATGTCTTCTTTGTTTCTGTGTTTCAGTATTTGAAACTTCTAGGTCCATATGCTCTTGAAGGTATGATTATGATGGGAAAGGATGGCGGCAACTCTCTCGGCGAAGCCTTGGCTTCTTTGATTCTTGAGTAGCTTAACGAGGGCATGAAGAGAAAGAGAAAAACTGGAGTCTTTGTTTAAGGGTTGCATCCAGAGTTTTCAATTTTCCTCCTGAGCTGTCATTTGTTGTTACATTAAGAACACTAGTGAGCTAGGAGAGTGTCGTGCTCAGTGATTCTGTTTTCCTCCTTTCCCGAGTATGCGTGGTTTTGCATGTGTTCACGTCTTGCTTTTATATTTATGTATACATATGTGCATATGTGTGTGAACGTATCCACAATAAATTGAAATTTTATGATATGTTGTGGAACACGAATGGTTATTTATTATGTTCTCTGTAAATCTATAAATTATGCCAGTCATATGCAAGAGCATATTGGATGCCTGCAAGCCTGAATTACATGGGATTGTTAGGTCTGTTATCAATGTTGCAGCTGGCAGCTGCAATAAGTTTCGTTTTCATTCATATTTTTGACATTTAGGTTGCAACTTTTTATTCTTTTCCAACATGGACTCACATTTAATAGAAAAAAAATTATAAAAGTGAACCAACATGCATTGGAAATTGATTCACGTTTGAAAAACTTAGATTTTATGACTCTTTGTTCGATGATAGACAATATTTGATGACAGATAATCTTTGGTAGTCAATTTTTTATAGTAGACAATGTTCGATAATCAATATTTTACAATGTTTATATCGAACTTTTGATATTTGATGACTCATAACGTCTAAATTTTTTATAAGAGGTTAAATTATAAATAAGATCGTCTAATTTAGATCAAAACTATAAAATTCCCTATTATTTGGACCAAATTGAATGGCTGGATTATAACCTAGATGTTCAGAAACGTTTTCTTTATCGGGAAATTTTGCTTTATTTGTTTATGTTCTTAAAATAATTTTCTTGTTTGTTTGTATATTTTTCAATACATTTAAAAATACATATAAGTTTACTAAAATATCAAGTTCTTTTATTTAAATATCAAAATTCATGATTGTTCTGGAAACAAAAAGCATAAAATTTATAAGACAAAGTTACTAAAGCACATTAGACTCCAATCTCTTCATCCACAATAAATTGAAATTTAATGATATATGTTGCGGAACATGTACCGAATGGTTAGTTATTATGTTCTCTGTAAATCTATAAATTATGCCAGTCATATGCAACAGCATATTGCATGCCTGCAAGCCTGAATTACTTAGGATTGTTAGGTCTGTTATCAATGTTGCAGCTAGTAGCTGCAATAAGTTTTCTTCGTATTTTTGACAATTAGGTTTGCAACTTTTTATTATTTTCCAATAGGGACTCGCATTTAATATAAAAAATTTATAAAAATGGACCAAAATGCATTGGAAATTGATCCGTCCTTGAAAAACTTAGATACTATGACTCTTTACTTAATGATAGACAGTATTTGATGACAAATAACCTTTGACAGTCAAGTTTTCGATGGTAGACAATGTTCAATAATAAATATTTTACAATATTTATGTTTAGTATTTTATATCAGATAAGTTATAATGTCTAAGTTTTTTTATAAGAAGGTCGAATTTTAATAAGATTTTCTAATTTAGGTCAAAATGATAAAATCCCCTATTGTTTGGACCAAATTGAGCAGCATGATTATAACCTACCGGAATAGATTATCCGAAACGTTTTCTTTATAAGAAAATTTTGCTTTATTTGTTTATGTTCTTAAAATCATTTTCTTGTTTGTTTGTATATTTTTCAATATATTTAAAAATACATATAAAATTAATAAAGTATCAAGATCTTTTATTTAAATATCAAAATTCATGATTGGTTTGGAAACAAAAAGCATAAAATTCATAACACAAAGTTACTAAAGCAAATTAGACTCCAATCTCTTCATCCTCTTAACTTTCCTCCATTATCCTTTGATAATAAATTTTGGGTAATATTAGTCTAGCATATACTACATAGAATTTGAGATTCGTTTTAAATTATTATCAGAATAATGTTTTATTGATTACATGGTTATGTTAATCCTTATAAATTGTTATTTTATTTTTGACATTGATGTTGGATTTTTTATTAGCTTAGGTTATGGTATATTTCTTTGACTAATATGAATTATATTTATTTGGATTTTTATTTTAATATTTTAAATTTTCGATATTTTAAGTTCATATAGATTTAAATTTTTAGTGTCATAGTCAACCAATAAGCTTAATCTCAAGTGCTATACTTTTCATATAAAATTTACGTAACACGATATAATTGGAGGAATGAGTTTGAATAATTAATTATGTTAATATAATTAATTAAGACCGATGTGGTAACATTCATACATTAATATATAATATAATATTAATTTATATAGTCTAATTTATATGACGATGTGACAATCATATTATTATACCATATTAGTTTATATAGTTTAAACTATATAAACTTAAATGATTCATACCAAGAAATTAACTGTGAAGGGCAAATTGATCCATTCACACTTTTTTTAAATTTTCTTTTCTTTTCTTTTCTTTTCCCCTCCTTAATGAACCATTCATTATAGTATGCGTGGTTTTGCATGTTTTCACGTCTTGCTCGTATATTTATGTATACCTATGTGCGTATCTGTGTGCGCGTATCCACAATAAATTGAAATTTTATGATATGTTGTGGAACATGTACCGAATGGTTATTTATTATGTTCTCTGTAAATCTATAAATTATGCCAGTCATATGAAACAGCATATTGCATGCCTGCAAGCCTGGATTACTTGGGATTGTTAGGTCTGTTATCAATGTTGCAGCTGGTAGCTGCAATAAGTTTCGTTTTCATTCATATTTTTGACATTAAGGTTGCAACTTTTTATTCTTTTCCAACATGGACTCACATTTAATAGAAAAAAAATTATAAAAGTGAACCAAAATGCATTGGAAATTGATTCGCATTTGAAAAACTTAGACTTTATGACTCTTTGTTCGATGATAGATAGTATTTGACTACAGATAATCTTTGATAATCAATTTTTTATGGTAGACAATATTGGATAATCAATATTTTACAATGTTTATGTCGAACTTTGATATTGGATGACTCATAACGTCTAAATTTTTTATAAGAGGTTAAATTTTAAATAAGATAATCTAATTTAGGTTAAAATTATAAAATCCCCTATTATTTGGACCAAATTAAATGGCAGGATTATAACTAGATGTTCAGAAACGTTTTCTTTATCGGGAAATTTTGTTTTATTTGTTTATGTTCTTAAAATAATTTTCTTGTTTGTTTGTATATTTTTCAATACATTTAAAAATACATATAAGTTCACTAAAATATCAAGTTCTTTTATTTAAATATCAAAATTCATGATTGTTCTGGAAACAAAAAGCATAAAATTTATAATACAAAGTTACTAAAGCACATTAGACTCCAATCTCTTCATCCTCTTAACTTTCCTCCATTATCCTTTTGATAATAAATTTTGGGTAATATTAGATTAGCATATACGACATAGAATTTGATATTCATTTTAAATTATTATCAGAATAATGTTTGATTGGATTAAATTATTCATTCGGTTAATTTATTTCCTTATTTAATTTAAAATATTTGATATAGATTCGAATTAAGTTAGATTAATATTAGATTGATTACATGGTTGTGTTAATCCTTATAAATTGTTATTTTATTTTTGACATTGATGTTGGATTATTTTATGAGCTTCTGTTATGGTATATTTCTTTGATTGATATGAATTATTTACTTGGACTTTTATTTTAATATTTTTAAATTTTTGATCTTTTAAGTTGATATGGATTTAAAATTTTAGAGTCTATTCAACAAATAAGCTTCTCAAGTACTATACTTTTCATATAAAATCTATGTAAAATGATATAATTGGAGGAATGAATTTGAAAAATTAATTATATTAATATAATTAATTAGGATTGATGTTATAACAATTATACAATACTATATGATATAATATTAATTTGTATATTTTAAAAACTTTATAAAAAATAATCATATTTTTAAATATAATTATTAAATAATTATGATTTTAAAATTTTTCACTTCATAGTCATAGCCCTCGAGTTACTCATGCTGAGTACTTAGTATCTCTTAGTTGAAACCCATTGAACTATCGAGTTTTAAGTTATGATATTAAATTATTTTACTGTGGGAAAATTTTAAAAAATGTAATTAAAAATAAAGTTATTTTGTTTAAGTTTTCTTATGGTTTTGAAAGGGGAAAATCTCTTTGAGCCCCCAAAAGATTCATTTGAAATCTCAACATACCATTGATAAAAAACTCACATTGATTCCCGAAACTTATTAAATGATTCATTTCAAGAAATTTAACTGTGAAGGGCAAATTGGTCCATTCATATTTGTTTCAATTATTATTATTATTTTTTATTGAATGGTGGCAGATTGGAAACTTAAAGTTAGCTAAAAGTGGATGACAATCACGATATTCAATTAGATTAGGATAATTGGAGTTAGAAATCATTGATTATTTTTAGGAAAAAAATTTTGAAACAAAAAATCATTAATGAACATTCATAAAATTATCATATTAATTTTTTTTTTAGAATTCTTAATAGAGGGTAAAATTGTAATTTATTATTTAATGTCATTTAAATGAGGATCGTTAAGTCCGGGGGCGTTAATGTAGTTTAACGAAATTTCAGTGGAATGTTTATATTTTCAAAAAATTCTTTGGGGGCTTAAAAGATATACCGGTAGAAGTCAAACAACATGAATAATCAAATTTGAGGCTTAACATCTATGGAGCGTGTGCGTGTGGTATTGGGCTACTTGGCACAAGCCATACCAAGCCGTGTCCGATTTGCACAACTATGCTGCGTTGCCGATGATGCGCTGAGAGGCATCAGGAACTGCACCAAAACGACATGTCGAGATCGCTGTATCGACGCCTAACCCCATTTTTGGCGGCTCGAATTCGKGAGAATCATAGGCTTCTCAACTCTTCTTCTGCTCTTAATGAAGCCTCTTCTCCTGCTCTTAATGAAGCCTCTTCTCCATCCCCATCTTTAGARTTAGATGGCATTTACATGACCGATAATTGCATCAAAGTATGCTCTTTCTCTAGCTTGTTTAACCATCTGGGTTGTTTAGTTTTCAAGCTCTACTGATTTGGTTCATTTATTTATGTTTATATGTTTATTTGGCCATCTGGATATTGTTTTAGAGTTTGATTAGCTGTGCTTTCATCACAAGTAGTTGTTATGATCTGATTCACTTAATTAATTAATTTTAAAATTTTTTATTGTAATGGTCAAGAATTTGATAGCTTATTTGTTGAATGATCATTTTCTTACATTTTGTGATATGTAAAGACTGTGTCTTTGGTTTCTAGTTATCAATCTTTGATATCATGAAGCATACGTTACCTGTATTGTTTGTATAAATTTTCATTTGACATTAGGTGTCCATTTCAGAGAATGAAAGAATTGCAAGCCAGTGAAACGTCAAAAGAGAAACCGATGCTTCGCTTGGGTGTAGAAACTGGGGGATGTTCTGGTTTCCAATATGTTTTTAATTTGGATGATAAAACTAACCCAGATGACAGGTCTTTCTCGCCTCCCGATTTATTAATATTTCCAAGTGAAAATCCTATTGATATAGTTATAGTTTTCTGATGCATACTTCTCTTATTTTTATTTGTTAAAATTGCAGAGTTTTTGAGAGGGAAGGAGTTAAATTGGTTATTGATAATATTTCACACGATTTAGTAAAGGGGGCAACAATTGATTACGTTGAGGAGCTGATCCGTTCTGCATTTGTGGTATGCATTTTCTCTTGCTGAGTGTGTCTACTGTCTAGATCAGGCCAGATCAGGCCAGGGCTTTTTACATACTTTAATGCTTACTACTTGGAGTTCTCTTTGATTTTTGTTACAGTTTATTGCTGTCCTATTGGGGGTTGTCATTTCTGCTGTGGTGTATTCTATGTTGGTTTTTGTTATGGATTCTATGCTTGTGTGTCGCTGAATTGGAGTACTAGTCATTATCTTTGCTGCCAAATAAAAATTGTTCAATTCTTGAATATCTGCCTAGCCAAATTATTCTATTGTCAGTTATTGTGCTTAAATTTTTTACTATTAAATGATACTGCTAATGATTATAAGGTCTAGGTGTGATAAAACATTGTCCTCATGGTTAGATTCTCCCCTCGAGGGCAGTGTCCTGATGCAAAAATAGTTTTTATGTTGCTCTTTCAGGATTCATTGACCTACTTTTATAAGGGTACATTCCAATACAAAACCTCAAAAACAGCCACTANAAAAGGAAGAGAAATTGAGTCTGGTTACCGTTTTCTTTTTTTAACATAAATAGTGTATCTGATGGGGAATAAAAGAACATGCATATTTGAAGAGAATTCAAATGAGTTTAGGTAACTTGCTGTTAGAACTTTTAACATTAGAACAATATGAAATTAAATGTAACCTCAAACTTGGACTCTTCAAAAGTAATTGACAAAATGGGTCCCAAAAAAAAAAAAGGTAATCGACAAAATAGTATTATAAAGTAAGTATAAAGGTTTAATAAACATCAAATTAATATAAAATCGAGCTTAAAGAAAAGTTCCGTCAAACCAATTAAAACCTTATATGGTTGTGTACATGAAATATGAGAATATTCACAACCTGTATCTTGTGCTTTATCAGTTTTGTATCTCTTCCAATAAATGCACTTCTTTAATAAAGGTTCTAGTGAAGTGAAGTTTTCCGCTCTAGCTTTCAATATACTTTTAGGCAAAAGTCATTGGTCGCTTGGCAAATTGGAAATGGATTGTGCAAAAATTTGACCATTGAGCAAAGTGGAGCAGTTCTATCAGTTAAGTTTNAGGGTGTCAGTACTGTACCAGATGAGGTTCAAGATCAACCTATGCTATATAAATTTATGATGATGCCAGCTATAGTGAGGAGCTTTTTCAGTGACAAAGTTTTTGTGTCATGTTCTTGATGCCTGTTGGCCGTTATTTTAGATTTCTTTTATTATTATCGTCATCTCATTTTGTTGTCAAGTGGCAACTTTAATATGTCATACATAGAATGTTATGTAACAAGTAATGCTGCTGTGCAGGTGAGTACAAATCCAAGTGCAGTGGGTGGATGCAGTTGCAAAAGTTCTTTTATGGTGAAACAGTAGTTCTTGCCCATCCATAACTCATAGTCCCAGTGTGGCTAAGACATCATCTCATTTAGGTTTTTTCACTATAATGAGGCTTGGAATCAAATTTCTACTCCATTTTTTTCCCAAACAGATTCAAACATGGAAAATCATAGAACAACGGCTTCCCAATCCTTTGTATGTAGAAAAAAGAGATCCCCTTGAACTCTTAAAGCAGTAGAAGCATTCATTGTATTGTTACATTTCTTTTTAAAGGAACTAAAATTCTTTTATAATTCAAACCATTGGCTGGAGATTGCTCCTTAGCTGTTGCAAGTTCCAACTACGGTTTGATGCTGCAGTGTTGGTATATAATCTATTGACTACCCTATGGAAATGCTGGATACCAGGAGACAGACTGAGATTAAGTTAGCTTAGAGTCGAAAGAGTATCACAGGACAATGTAATGGTTTTCTTGCTGCTACATTGTTTTCTTCATTGCAAGTCAACGTTTCATCAATTGCTTTCTTTACTAATAAGCAGCACCATTGTGGGTGTTACAGATTATCTTCATTTTGCTTGTAACTTGTTCTATTAGATTAGTCTGTAAGCGCATAAACGCATGATAGTTTCAATTACTGTATGATCAGCATTTGGTACAAATAAAACTTCTGGCCTCAGGAGTAACTGAATAAAGAAATGAGCTCTTCTCTTGAATTGATCAAAGTACAAGCGATCCACCCACTTACACCATCACCATCGGCATCAATATACTTGGCTTATAACTTCTTTAAGCAATTAACAATAACCACTCAAGAATGTTCAACTTGTTGATGTGCAAGCATCTATATAGTCACATTAGAGATTGAAGTTCAACAACAAATGGATCAAAGAGAATGTAGAACAAAAACTCGAAGCCCGTCGAAAGGAATGTCTTGCTTAACTTAAAAAATAGAGTTCAAAATTACTGGTTACATTAAATTGAGGCCCTCAAAATTTCAAATGTTGCTAATTTTAAAACCTCCAACAAAAAAAAGAAGGGTAACTACGAATATACCTTATAAGTAAGTCATTAGATTAAATTGTTAGAAACATTGATAGAGATAATTCAGATTAGATTTGTTGAGTTGATGAGCATTGATGGTAAGCGGCATTGAGCTAAGGAGTTGATGTTTTGGACAGGTGACCTCGTTTGCTTGATAAGACGTTTTCAAGCCACTCTTATCAACTTATTTGGAAAAATATTTTTGTTTGTTAACTTTGAATTAGTTCGGCAATAAAAAGTGGGCTTTACTAAAATTTTAAGAGCCCCTTAACTTAGCCATTGTAGTTGGTAACCCATTCATAATCCTACTTCATCCATCCGGAAAAAGGGGTGAAAGAGATTTCGGAAAACAACAGGGGATGTTAGGGGTTTTTTCAAAATCAGGCATCTAATATATTTCTCAAAATAAAGGGGAGTGTATTGATATTTACCTAAGAAAATTATAAAAAAGAGAGAACGCTTAAACCCAAAACCTCTCTTTCCAGTACCTTCATTCTCTTCTTCATGGCCGACCAGGAACTGGAAATCCTCCGTGGCTATGAGCTACGCCTCCTTCGCTGTACCGTCACCTATCCACTCTCTGACGCGCCGCTTCAATTGCAACCGTCCAACAACCAACTCCTATCCTCTCCTATCCTCCACGCATGTATCAACAACCTCCTCAACTCCATCGAGTCCGGAGACTATCTCCAGGCCCTCTCATCCGACGCCGCTCGTCTTGTTTTTGGCTCGCTCCAGTTCGACTTCAAAGACACGGCTGAGTGCGCCGATAGTGTTTATTCCGAGTTGCTCCGCCGTGTCGAAGCGTTTATAGTGGACGATTCCAATAATGACGCCGACAAGGCTTGCAGAGTGGTTCTGGTTATGTGCCTGGCAATTGCTGCTCTTTTCTGGTTCACTCAGTGTAACATGACTGGGTGAGTTGATTTGAGCCATGAATGATCACTGATAATAACAATTAACGTATCAGTTTAGAGATTAATAAATGTTTATACGTGAATTTAATAGGCCTTTGGTTGAGGATTCATCGAAGAGTCGGTTTCCATTGAGAGTTTCAGCTTCAGAAGCCAGTGAATTGCTGGAGTGGGAGAATTGGGCGCGTAATCAGCTCATGTCCTCTGGCTCTGACTTGCTTGGAAAGTTTTCTTATCTTCAGGTGCACATTTAAATTTAGAATTTACCGTTAAAATTTATTATTTATTTTATTTATATATGTTCTATAATTTAAAAATGAACTCAGTGCTTGGGTGTTGTTTCTTACATTTTAATTCTTTTGTTCTTTTTATGAGATTTGTAGTATATAGTTTTTGCTAAAATGCTCCTCATGAAGACCAAAGATTTGCTATTTGAAGCAAGTGTATCATCCGTGTATGGGATTAGAAGTATTTCATGGTGGGTCA
>JANLJB010000425.1:0-12864 GCA_026212285.1 Bursera cuneata
AGTCTTCCTCTTGAAGACCCATTTACATCTAATAGGCTTTATACCTTCTAGTACTTCAACCAGTGTCTAAACTTGGTTGGTATAAATGAAATCTATTTCAGATCTCATGGCTTCAAGCTACTTTTCAGAATTGACATCTAATATCACTTCTTCATATGTAGTCGGCTCATTATCCTTGAAAAAATGTAAGTCCATATGAGGAGAAATTAAGAAACCGTACCTCTCAGGTTGTTTTTGAATTCGGCCTGACCTATGCGGTTCTTGTGTAATAGGTTATGGGATAGTCACATCCTTGTGTGACTATCGGGGTTCCGAGAGGGAACTAGTGCCTAAATCAGTTTCACTCTGATTTTCATCGAGCTCAACTTTCCTTCAGCTATACATCGCACTTATAAATTCCTTTTCAAGGAATACTGCATGTAGAGTAACAAAAATTTTGTTCTCTTGTGGGTGATAAAAATAATACCCTTTCGTTTCTTTTGGGTATCTCATAAATAATCACTTTTCAGATTTAGGTTAGAGCTCGATACTATCCAAATGTTTCATATAAGCCTCACAACCCCAAATCTTCAGGAATGAGAAACCAGGTTTCTTTCCTGTCCATATTTTATATGGAGTCTATCAAACAAATTTTGACATAACCCTATTCAAAATAAATATCGTATTGCCGTTGGCGTAACCCAAGAATGATACAAGTAATTTGGTATGACTCATCATAGAATGAACCATATCCAATAAAGTTTGATTCTCTGTTCGGACACACCATTCAATTAATGTATTCTGGGAGGAGTCCATTATGAAAGAATGCCATTTTCTTTGAAGTAATTTTGAAACTTATAACTTAAGTACTCACCACTATGATCCGACTATAGTGTTTTAATACTTTTATCGGTCTATTTTTCTATTTCAAGTCTACTTGAAGTTCTCAAAAGTTTCAAACTTGTGTCTCATAAGATACACATAACTATAACGGGATTTACCATCCGTAAAGGTTATAAAGTATTCATATTCACCTCATCCTTGGGTAGACATGGGCCCACGGACATCACTGTGTACAAGGCCTAACAGATCGGTAGCACGTTCATCTTTACCCTTAAAAGGTGATTTAGGTATTTTACCCTATAAATAAGACTTGCAGACATCATATGAATCTAGGTCAAAGCCATCCAAATACCCATTATTTAAAAGAGTCATTTGTTAATGTGTCCCAGATGATAGTGCCATAAATAAGTTTAATTTGAATCACTTATTTTGAGTCATTTGTTTGTTATATTATATGTGGGAGACTGCATATTCAAAATAACGAATCTTATTTATTTCTTCTATACAATATAAAACATCCTCTTTATATACATAACACCTAGTATTTCTAAATACAAAGATAAATCTATAACGGGCCAAACAATATACATAAATAAATTCCAAATCAAACTAGGTACATAATAAAAATTAGGTAAATGTAATACATGCCCCGAGGGCAATGATAATACATATGTACCTACAACTTAAACGGTGACCTTGGACCTAATTCTAATGTGTAGGTCGATCTTCCTAGAAGTCATTCTCCAATTTACTTGGAGATCCTACACATTAGTATAAATATGAGTACCATATCTAGTATAAAAAATCCAAGATTCATTACTCGAAGATGACATATTTATTACTATAACAAACATACCTATAGCAATTGCCTTTCCTACTTTCTTGTTATCCTATATTAGTGGAGAGAGATAGGAAAAATAGGCCTATGGAGCATTGAGTTCAAGACATAATTGATTGTATAAACTGATCTGATTGGCAGACTTCTCTGAGATTGCATGACACACAAACACAAAGTACTATAGGAAGGTGTAGTTATGTCTTGGTTTATAAAGAAAATCAATTGATCATGTGCTTATGTTCTTTGTGTTCTAGTTACTCATTTCTCTAAAACTGTATGGTTCTTGAACTTTTTTTTTTGTTTAGACTTAGATTTGCTCGAGGACGAGCAAAGGGTTAAGTGTATTGGTATTTGATAGATTAGTTTTGGATGTGATTTTAATACCTTTATGCTTGTCATTTGTTGAGTTATCTTTCTAATTGGATTTATGTTAGTTTTGCAGGAAAGAGAAGAAATCCAAGAGAAAGTATAATTTAAGTCTAAAGTAGAGCAAAATAGAACAAAACAGCAGCAATTGAAGGTAGTAGCTCAGTGCCGCGGCACACATATGAAACCGCTGCAGCATAAATTTTTGAAAGCTACTGCTGCAGTAGTAATCCGAGTGCAGATTAAACACATATTCTAGTGAGTTATCGCTACGGCATAATTGAAAGGCCGCCACAATGCTTATTTAGGTAGAATTCACATTCCAAGTCAGAGAGCTACCACTGCGGTGTTAGAAGCATATCGTCTCATCGTCATCAAAGTCTATCTCATCGGTACTGCCTTCGACAGAAGTGTCCAGGGCTCCAAAAGTAGGATGTGATCGACTGGGCTCTGGTCTGGAGGAATGGGTCAACTGATGGCTAGAAAGTACAGGAGAAGCCTACTGGACTGGTGTTGAGTGATGGAGAGATACTGTGGAAGAGTACTACATGATCGGTGTACTGGCCGATGGCTTTAGGGCTGCTAAACGGGCATAGGAGGCAAAGAAGATGTGTCCATCTACAGGTGAGCTGCCATCGCCTACTGCCACTGATGTAGTACATAAAAGCTCTATGTAAGAAAAAAAACTAGTCAATGGTAAAAGAGGCAGGTATAGGCTTAGTCAACAACAAGGGAGGTGGAGGTGATGGCCTAGTCTCATGGTGGATGTGATTGCCTCATAGCTGTGCTGATGGATCGCTGAGTAGCATAAATGCCATATATGGAAAGGATGACACTAATCGTCAATGCCCTCTTCGGCTGTTGGATGGGCTCATCGACACGCCACTGAACACCTGCTTGAGTACATAATTGAGTGATCAACAAAAAAAATATAATTCGCTCTTTCCATAATCCGATGCATGGGTTATGGAAGAGTACAATAGGTCACTGATATCAATCGTGTATCCTCTCATCAAGCAGTAAAGAAGTTTGACATTATTAATAGTGATCTCACTAAGATGCATTGTGGGGATCATCCTAGCATATAAAAAACAGAGCCAAACTCTAGCATGCGGAGTCAGATGGCGAGACTATAATAGCATTGAAACTGGCATAGCATCCTACTCATATCCCAAGATGCCTCATCTACACAAAGAAATTGTAATACTGTGTCGAGGTCAAATGGGGTAGCCTGATGTAAAGCATACTCATCCACTAGGAGGGGTGGTAGCCCACAATATCTAGCAATATTCTCCCAATCATACACTACCATTTGTCCCCTAATCCTTACTCACCCTTAGCCTCGTATACAACGTTCACGTGAACTTGCGTACCACCAATAATACAACAAACCCTGGCTAAGCACAAAACTGGGCCCAACGTTATCGCTCAATTATCGCTTGAATCTCCTGAGGTACCCTATCATCTATCTCAAAGCCCCTCTTCGGCACTAGGATTTTAGATAAAAGAGTGTTTAAGAATCGCTAAGAGGCTTCCTCAGACACAAATCTAGACTTATCGAAAGAGGATCCCAATGTAGAAGCAACCTTATCTCTATTAGGTGCCATAGGGTGAAAATATAAACTATAATGGGCTAAATGGAATTTTCCAACCCCTAGGTTTATCCACAATATCAATCAAGTCCACTAATTCCTGAAAATTATGAATAGCCTCCTAAAACTTCCAAAAATCACCAAATACAACAATAACAACAGTCACATGAAATCAAACCCAACTTTAGGCAGAACAGTAATATGCAGTGTAATCTAACCAATTAAAATACTGAAATCGTAAATACACGAAAAGTAATTTATGAAATACCATAAATTACCCTTCGTCACCTGTGAAATCTGACAAAAAATCAATATGTCGTAGTGTGCAGTACGTAGATCATTTTTATCAGAACAAATTTTCAAAAGAAGTCCTGAAAATCATAGATTTGAGTGAGAAATTGAGAGAAAGTTACCGATTTTTGTAGAAAACTGAAGAGGCGGCTCTTCTTTAATCACGTCCTACAGCTGCGGCTGAAAACCAGCTATCGCCACGGTGGTAATTGAATATCTCTGAGCTTGCGTCTTTTCAACACAAAGGCTTTTAATGTTACCGCCTTTACCGTCACGGTGGAAAAGGTTTTTCGCCTTAGTGGTAATGCTTTGCCTTGATTTTTCGCTGCGACACTAAGGAATTTCCACGTCAGTGGTGAGTCTCTGACTTCTCCACTATTTTCCCTTGCATATTTATGTCATGTCGGTACCATTTTTATGCCGGAGCACTAAGTCTCTAACTTCAAAGGATTTTGCACACACGGATTAGCATTGTGGCTATAAAAGTTTTACGCTGCAGCGATGACTCTCTTTTGGTTCATCTTCTATTGTACAAATCACAGAATGTGAGATCTCTATTAAGACAATTTCGATGACAAACAATTTCTACATTCCTAATCATGCAAAAGCAATTTAAAACTAGAAAAATAAATAAACAATAAAATAAACTAAGAATTAAAATATTAGCTTGCCTCCCACATAACGCTTGTTTTAAATTGCACCACATAGTTTTCAACCTGACTTAACACGTCTCATCCTCCACCATCATCATGGAATCCGAAGCCCTTTTGTCGCTGGTTTTTATGTTCCTCCACTTCATCCTTCTTCATTAGTTCAAAGATGTTAAACTGCACCACATCACCATTAAATTCTATAGTCAATTTCCCAGTATACACGTCGATCTCAGTATGCAATGTCCTCATGAACGGTCTCCCTAAGAGTATGGATGCCTAATTGGAGACAATAGGGTCTTCCATGTCCAGCACATAGAAATCCACTGGAAACACCATATGATCAACCTGCATAAAAATATCTTCCGAAATTCCTTTCGGATAGCATTAGATTTATCAGCAAAGTTGAAGGATTACACTAGTTTCCTTTAATAAACCTAGATTTAGAGATGCATAAATAGATGAAGGCATGATATTTACTGATGTACCTAAATCTAGCATGGCTTTATCAACACTTGTATTGTTTATTTTGTATGGTATGGAAAAACTACCTAAATCATTACATTTAGGTGGTATTTTATGTTGCATAATGGCTGAGGCATTTTCTCATAAACTTATGATCTTATTCCCTTTAATTTTCTGTTTCCTCGTAAGAGTACCCAATTCTTTCAGGAACTTAGCATAGTGAGGCATTTGTTTAATAGCATCTAAAAGTGAAATGTTTACCTCACATCTACAAAAGGTTTCATATAAATCACTATTATGCTCATTCTTTCTAGATTATGCGAAAGCCTGAGGAAAAGGTGGTACCGATTTATAATCAGAAAGAGAAGGAAACTTACGCTTTGGTACATCATTAACATTAGGAAGATCTTGTCGTCAACAATGCATTTCTCTTTTTCTTACTTCGCTAGTACAGGTGTTTTCTTAGCTGGACTCTCAACCTCCTTACCACTTCTCAAAGTAATTGTACCTACATTTTTCCTCAAATTCAAAACTGTTTGAGAAGGTAGTTTACTTGAACTTTGTGCTTCTAGTCGACTGATTGTAGATGCCATCTGGTCCATCTGATTCTCCAAGCTTTTAATACTAGCATTGGTCTCCTGTTGAAACTGCAAAGTGTTAGTAGCAAGAGATTTAACAATGTCTTCCAGAGATGTACCAGAATTTACAGTTTGGTCTGGTTATTGTCTAGGAGGATACAGTTGCCTATACTGCTGGTAACCTTGATGGTTTTGAGGTACCGACTGATTTGTCTGTGGATTTCCATAGCTGAAGTTGGGGTGATTCCTCCATCCTGGATTGTATGTATATATTCGAGTACAGATCGTACTTCCTCTATGGCTGTCCAGGAAAGCTACACACTGCATTTACTTGCTTAATATGATCCTCTTGAAGAGTTGGACACATATTAGTTTAATGCCCTACTACTGAACAAATTCTACAAGCTTTGACAGTCTGCATGTTACCTGCAGCAATTTGACGAACAATAGAGGTTAGATTCAAAATCTGTTGTTTAAGAGAAGAAATGTTTACCTCATTGACATGTATAGGCTGAAGATCAAGCCTAGTGCCCAATTGCTGAGAGTTGGCTACCATATTTGCAATCAAATTTCGTGTGGCTTCAAGGGTTTTATCTACCAGAGTTTCTCCACTAGCTGCATCAATCATGCTCCTCTCTGTAAGTAGAAGACCCTCATAAAAGTACTGAATCAATAACTATTAACTAATCTGATGACGGGGATAGCTTACACATAGTTTCTTGAAATGCTCCTAATACTCATATAAGGACTCTCCATTGTGCTATCTTATACCACAGATTTCCTTTCGGATGATGGCTGCTCTTGAAGTTAGGAAGTACTTCTCTAAGAACAGTCTATTGATCTCACTCCAGGTAGTAATGCTTCCAGGAGGTAGATAATACAGCTAATCCTTAGCTGCATCCTTTAGTAAAAACAGGAAGGCTTTCAGTTTGATTTGCTCTTCCGTCACTCCTGTGGGTTTTATACTTGTGCAGACCACATGAAGTTTTGTCAGATGCTTGTGAGGATCATCACCTGCAAGACCATGAAAAGTAGGTAGAAGATGGATCAGTCCAGATTTTAATTCGAATGTAGTGGCTGCATCCAGAGTGGGGAAAGTTATGCATAAGGGATGTTGGTTCAGATCTGGAGCTGCCAACTCCTTCAATGTCTTATCCTTATTTGTTATTTTTATCATCTCCTTTCTCTCTGCTTATGATTCACTTGTCTTTGAATCTGATGTAGTCTCTATCCCCAGTGTTGTAGGTTCAAGTTGAATGGGTCCTTTTGATATGAGGTTGTATGGTGTGTTCACTATCTGTTTAGGCATTCAACAAATTCCTNAGAATAAAACAAAAATTAAAATCCTAGAAATCTTAACTTAAGTAAAATTAAATTAAGAATAATAAAAGTTGACAGTCCCTGGCAACGGCACCAAAATTTGGCGTGACCAAATTGATCACCTAAAAGTAATTCCTTACTTATCCCTTAAATGTGTCACGTGATATAGTGAAAGCAAGGGTTGAACCCACAAGGATTATAATATGATTCGTTTGAAAAAAAACTTAAGTTGTAATCTCTAAAACCTAATTCTTCTAAAGTAACTGAAACGGGAATTTTGATTAATAAAATTAACTAAATAATGAATGCAATTAAATAAACTGAAGTAAAACAATGGAGACAATGGTAATTGAAAGCATACTTTTCGCTAGACTCATCAACTCAATTAATTTAAATATCCCAATTCAATTATGTGAAGAAGGAATTAATTCCTTCATTAAGAACANCCAGCCTGATACGTTCCATATCTATTGTAATGCATCCACTTGTCCTTCTAAGTTAATTAAAGGTACGCTTATTAATTAACCCTATCTATTGAATAACCTAGAAAAACGCTTACTAAGATTAATCCAATAGACGTAAAGCACATAGAAAGTATAACTGGACTAGGCAAAACGCAATACGCATGAATCTTTAACCTGAGACTATGAATTACTTTACAGTGATCATTGCAAATTGTTACTAATACCTAGAATCCCTAACGATTATGTATTAAGAACCCTCGGTTAACAATGAATTGCCTAATCTAATCTCTTAGTTGCGCATTTAATCAAACAAATAGGTAATTCAAGAATAAACACAGTAATTCACATTCATCCTTTGAAATTAATCATAAAACCGATAGGATAATAAACACAATTTCATTGAATCATTGTCTAACTACATAAAGTATTTCTCAATCACAAGGAAACTAGAAACTCATGAAAAAATTAAACAAAACAATAAAGTAGAAAGAACCCATCAAGAAATTCATCAAAGCTCTGAGAATATGATCTCCAATCTCGGCTTCGTTCTCTAGAGTAGCATTGACTTGTCTCCTTGACAGCTCTCCCCTTTGTTTCTTTTTCAAAACCTCCTTAAATATCACATCCTAAGTTAGGTTAAAAAGGAGGGACAAACTTGTCCTTTTTCCTATAAGCTAACAAAGTCAGCTTAAGGAAATCGACGCACCGCCAAGGCGGTATACTTCCAACGCCGCAGCGGTAGTTCTCTAACTTCAGGGTGTGAATTCAACTCGGATAAGAGCCACGGCAGCCCTTCAATTGTGCCGCAGCGATAACTCTTTGGAATTTGTCTTCAATCTATAGTCGGATCACCGCCGCAGCAGTGTAAGGTTACACCATAGAGATATATCTCGGGAATTTACGCTGTAGCGGTTTCATATTTGTGTCGTAGCATTGAGCCACTGCCTTTAATTGCTGCTGTTTTGTTATGTTTTGCCCTGTTTTCGACTTAAATTATACTTACTTTTGGATTTCTTCTCTTTTCTGTAAAACTAACATAAATTCAATTAGAAAAAGTCAAAAACTCAACAAATGACAAGCATAAAGGTATTAAAATCACACCCAAAACCAATCTATCATATGGACACTTCTTCTCTACCTCTTTTGCCCACATGGCAGCCTTCAGTCCACGAGCCTCCGCCCAATACACCAGTCATGCAATACTCTCCTAGATTCTCCATCCATCCCTCACAACCGGTCCAACAATCTTCTCCTGCACTTTCCACCCATCAGTAGACACCTTCCTCTAGGTTGAAGCCCAGCCGATCACATCCTACATTTGGATCCCTACATGCATCTATAAGGGGCAGTACTGATGAGATCGATTTTGATGACGATGATGTTTGACTGTTTCTTTTTGTATTATTATTTTTAGTTTCTGCTATGTTTTTTCTTAATAAACTTGTAACATCCAAAAATTTGTAATAGTAGTGTATGTAAATGGAATCATGCCACGACACAGATGTGGGATTTCACAGAATTAAAGCTTTTAGAAATACCGAGCGTGCCTCAAAATTCATTTTTATAAAGAAATCTAGCCCCCTTTCCTTCATTTACGCGACGCAGACGAGAAAGAAAGAAAAGAAAAGGAAAGAAAAGAAAAGAAAAGAAAGAGAGAAAGAAGAAGAAGAGAAAGAAGAGGAAGGAGAAAGAAAGAAGAGAAAGAAAGCTTCCATCTTCTGTGAAATCATCAATACCAGGTAGGGGATCCTCTTCCATTCATCTTTATCTCTTTTAGTTCATGAAATGGGCAAAATGGGGAAACCTAGGGTTTGTTGTACTTGTCATGTGGCTTGGGCTTTTCGTAAAATTGATTGTGTTTTTGTCAAATTGGAAGTTGTATGAGTTGTGTAGGACATTGGAAACTTGAATGTGTGTATGTGCGATTTTTGAACTACGTGGGATGTGGGGTTTTGCCGTGAATGGCACATGGGTTTTGAATGTTAGACACCTATAGGTGGAATTGGTACTTTAGTTACGTCTATGTGATAAGTTTGCCGTAGATTTACAATTATGGGTATAGATTCCGTGTATTTTGTGAGTTTGAGTAAGAAATGGACAGTTAGTGTGGATGTGTGAAACATGATGAAAATGATTGAGTGAGAGGTTTATTGTGAAATTAGTGTGGTTACGAAAACGTGAGAATTATGTTATGTTGGGTGTTAGGCCTTGGGTGGACCCGCGGTGAACGTGGGATCCAAGGGGAAACACGTATGTTTTATGTTGGGTGTTAGGCTTTGGATGGGCCTATGGTGATCGTGGGATCCAAGGGGGGACGTATATTATTTGTTTGAGTGCTAGGCTTTAGATGGGATCTAAGGGGAAACACTTTTGTTGAAATGTTGTGATTGTTTGAGAGATAGAAGTGGTTAATGTATATGAATAACGATGTGGTGAGATTTTTGCTCATACTTTCAATTAAAATGTTATAGATTTGAATATGTTATGAGATTTCCTACTAGGTTATGTTGCTCACCCCTTTCCTTCCACAGGTACCAGAGGTCAAACATTGGGCGGAGATGTTTTGGAGCTCACTTAGAGACTTCCGAAAAATTTAGAAATGAACCCATCACATGCATTATGTATTTGAAATTTGCACTATGTATTTGAGACATTATGTAAAAGGTTTTTGGATATTTGTATAAAAACTTATGTTTTATGTATAAATTTATGGATAATTACATGATTTTCAATTGATTTTCTCTCATTCATATAGCTCACCTTCAGGTTTCCTGTATAAGGGGTCCTAGGTCGTGACAAAGTGGTATCATAGCGCGGGCTCTACACTGTGGACCTAGGATGTGGGTAAAGTAGTTAGAAAAGGGATTGAGTTTGTATTTTACCCAATAGGAATGTACAAATTGGATGATTGCATGTGTTTGTGATACACATGACTTGAAATCTGGAACCAATAGCATTTTGTTTTGAAAGCATGCAAGAATGAGCCAACGTGGTAGATACTAATCCTCTAAGAGGTGAGGGAGATGAATTCTTGAAAGCCATGAGAGATGTGGCAAACACTTTGGTTGAGACGATAGCAACCACGGTTAGAGAGACCCTCCGTGCTAGTCAGCAACTTTTTTCTTCTGAATGTAGAGAAAGCATTGAGATGAGAATGAGGAGTGTATTAAGAGAGGTTCAACGACATAACCCTTCAGTTTTTAATGGTAAGCCTGATCCTACAGTAGCAGAGGATTGGCTGATACAGATAGAGAGATTGTTTGATATTTTGGGAATTGAACTAGAATTAAGGGTAAGAATGGCAACTCACTTGTTGATGGGAGATGCCTTACAATGGTGGGCATCCGTGGAATGAATCAGAAAAGGAGAAATTCTTATCTGGAATGATTTCTCCGTTGCATTTCTTGACAAGTATTTTCCTATGGTGGTAAGATATTAGAAGGAGGAAGAGTTCCTAGCATTGAGACAAGGGAGTATAACAGTGCAACAGTATGAGGCACGGTTTATGGCATTGTCAAGGTTTGCAACTAGGTTGGTGAGTGATGATGCTATAAAAGCTAGGAGATTTTAGAGGGGATTGAGGGAGGATATTCGATCCTCGATAGCAGTCTTGAGGTTGGCTAGTTATGCAGAGGTGGTTGAGACTACCCTAGTAGCTTAACAAGAGATCGGGCAGACAAAGAGAATGGGAGGACTTGATATACCTCCTAGAGAACCAAGACTGGGTGAGTAGTTTAGTAAGAGACAGAAGACTCCGTCAGGGAGTTCCTCTTCTTCTTCTAGGTCCTAGTCAGTGCAAGGTAATAGACAGTATTACTAATGTGGGAGGATATAACACGTGCACCGTGATTGTCCTCAATGTCATGGGTATGGACAATTTGGTCACATAAGAAGAAATTCTCCAACTATGATGACAATTGTTCAGAGGGCTACTGATCAGACTCAAACTGCCTCCCATCCGAAATCAAGGCCACAAGTTAGACAACCGCAGATACAACGACCTTCTACTCAGTCTCAATAGTCATCTTAAGGTTCCCAGGCTGCCCCTTCTCATTCATATAGTCCTCAAAGGTCGTTCCAGAGGGGAGGATGACATGGACAGATGACTTAGGGACGAGTTTTTGTTGTGGACCAGTCATCTGGATCTATGGACTACGAGGTGGTAGATGGTACATTTTTGGTTTTTAATACATTGGCACGTGTTTTGTTTGATGTTGGTGCAACACATTCGTTTATTTCTACCCAATTTGCATGTACATTAGGGTTGAAATCTAAAATGTTAGAATATGGGATGAGTGTAATGTCACCGATAGGTAGCACAGTAGAGACTAGGAGAGTATGTAGATCTTGTGTATTAGAAATTAGGGGTTATAAATTGAGATTTGACTTAATACTCATGAAACTATCTGAATATTATGTGATATTGGGGATGGATTGGTTATCGACTTTTAGAGTTACGTTAGATTGTTACAAGAAGAAAGTGTGATAAATCAATATTTGTCCTAGTATTTTATTATGTTTTTAACCCTTATTCATCCATCTTTTATGAGGATTATGTTACTTTAAGGTGAATTTTGTTATTTTATAGGTACATAGTCTGATGGAGTCCATTTGAAGGAAATTGAGCAATAGAAATGTTGAAATGTGAATTGGTTAAAAATGAGGGACTAAATAGAGAAAATACAAAGATTTTGTTGCTTGTCAGAAGATAGTCAATATTGGTCTCGTTAGAAAGATAATTTAAAAAGAAAAATATTTGTAGTTTATATCGAAGTCAAATTCTGAAATCTTTAAGATCAAAATCGTATTTTAAGATTGATGAATTAAAAAGGATAAAAAAGAGAATAGTTTTATTTATATGTTTTGGCTTTCACGAGAGAGAAAAAGAAAAAGGAGAGATTTTTATTTTTTTTTTAAATTTATTTTCTTTCCTAAGGAGACTAGGGCTGAGGGTGAACACATATATATATATTTCTGTTTCTTGAGCAAAAGAGGAGGCAGGGAGAATAGAAAGCAACAGAGAGCAGCTGGTGCTTCACCAAAAAAATTCCAGCTTCTTCTCTTCGTGACTGCAGCGTTTTTTCTTCATTAATTCTGACTAGATTAACCCTTTGGGACTAACTATATTCATCAAATCTACGTCAATTCTTCACCAACATCAAGAAATCGAAAAGGGAATCAACCACTTTAGGATAGATTTCGTGATTAAGGGAGTTTTTTTTGTAGATTTGATTTGTTTTAATTATATTGAGTTATTTATTAATTGTATTCATGGATTTGAATTTTTATGAGTAACTAAACATATTTTAGATATTTAGTGATACTGTAATTGTATTGAATATTGGGTGATTATTATTTTGATAAAGTTATTGATTACTTCTTATTTATTGTGTTTAAAATATTTGATTATGAATTATTGATTGGCCATCTATGTTTATAATTGAAGTGAAAAATTAGGAATTAGGGTTAGATACATCA
>JANLJB010000427.1:0-11833 GCA_026212285.1 Bursera cuneata
GTAAAAGAAAGATGTATAGTATTCTTACTTTTTTAATAATATTAATTTAAGATAATACTTAGAATATATATAATATTATTTAAAAATAAATTTCTTATAAATTCCTTAGTTTAAACTATGCTAGTTTTCTTTTGAATTTCTTATTAGTATTTTAAATAAATGCAAATAAATTTCTATAGACTCTCATAATTTATGGTTGTTTTCGATATTATTTATTTTCCCTTACTTTAACATATTAATATCCATGTTGACTGAACCACTTTCTAGCAAAAAAAAAAAAAAAAAAAAAAAAAAAANAAAATATATATATATATATATATATATATATAATCCAAACTTTTTTTTTTAAGGAAAAAAAAATCAACGTCAAAGACATTAATGAATATGTACAATTTGCGGTCCATATACATTTTCTCTGCTTTATACAGGCTAGTTTTTTCCATTAACTAAGACAAAACTGTTTTTGACCAAAAAAAAAAAAAATTAAAAAATGGGGAGGTTATTATCGCCATTTCATTCATTCCCAACTTTTATATCTACACGGCTTTCCTGTTGCTTCCGCCTTCATCCTTTGGGTTTCGCAGCAGAAATTCACACCCTTTGTTGTTCTTCCCCTTTGGATCACAACACGAACACAAAACAAAACTAAAAAAATCACAAAGCATAAACAAAAAAGGCGATTTGGCGAAACAAAATATAATTTCTTCATTCGCATGAGAGGAAAAATATCTTAAATTTCCCTCCTGGAGCTTTAACAAACTCAGTAACTTCCCGACGACGGACTTTCATCTCGTGTGACCCTTTGTCGCTATTCAAGGGAGGAGGCTATGTTGTTGCTGCTCTTGTGATCGGACGGTGGAGGAGAGAAACTGGGGCACTGGCCAAGAGGAAACGGCGAAGGATTGGCGACGATGGAATTGTTGTGTGCGACGACGGCGACGGGGGATTTGTGGGCCTGCGGAATCGGAGGAGGGTTCAGCCACGAGAGCGAGCATGATTTGGCTCTCATGGTCAGCGATTTTCTCGAGAACGGAAGCGGTGGAACCGATTCTCGTCATAGCAGCGACTCCGATTCCGGTTTCTCCGATCTAGCTCATCTCGCCGACAAAATCTCGGTAATTTATTTTTAATTTATGAAATTTTGTTTATAAAAAATAGGCCTTTAATTTAAAAAGTGATAATTTTTTTTTTATCATTTATTGAAAAATGTAAAAATTCATTTTAAGATTCTAAGTTATGATGACAATTTTGGATAATTTGATTGAAATATAACATATCCCGTGAGTAGTAGTAGTTGTAGATGAGTTTTGGGTAGATAGGGTTTTGTTTTGTGTGAATAGGGATTTGAATTCAATTTTGACTGATGTTGAAGAAAATTGTTGATGATATTTGCAGTATTATAAGCACTCAGTGCAACGATATGAGATGGAATTGATGTCGGTGGTTAATTCTCTGATGTTGTCGATCAGGGAGACAGATCTTCACGTTGTCAAGACAGGACAATGCAATGCAAGTTGCATCAGGTTTTCTCTGGTCAAGCTCTTGAGAATTTCCGGGTATGATGCTGCTGTGTGTACGGCCAGGTGGGAGGGTAGTGGCAAGGTCCCAGGAGGTATGATCTCAAATCCCACCACTCCAATACCAAGTCATTTGATTGTTTTCTTATCTGTTGTTTACCATAACTTTCTTTTTCCTGGACAATTATATGTTTAAATAATTAATCTGAGTTCCTGTAGTTGCTTACTTTTTGGTTGTACCAATCAGCCATTCATGGTAAAAAGTGGTCTTCTGTTAATAATCCTAGTAGGAAGTTGTAAAAACTTTATCTGAATTTTCAGGGTTTTTGAAGATATGTTTGCTGTTGACTCTTTCCTAATGTTATTCTATGGATATGTTATGCACAGGGGATCATGAATATATTGATGTGCTCAACAATAATGCTGGAACCTCTGAGCGTTTGATCATTGATATCGACTTTCGAAGTCACTTTGAAATAGCTAGAGCTGTTGATTCTTATGATAGAATATTAAAATCGCTTCCCGTTGTTTACGTTGGCTCGTTGATAAGGTTGAAACAGTTCCTTCAAGTTATGGTTGAGGCTGCTAGATCATCTCTGAGTCAAAACTCAATGCCTCTTCCTCCATGGAGATCGTTTGCTTATTTGCAAGCAAAGTGGCACTCACCGCACCAGAGGCTGTTCAATCATGATGAGCAGCGTATTAATGGCAAATTTTCCTCTGGCCATAAACAGTGCAGAGGACATTTAAAAAGGCTGCAGTCCTCCCTCCATTCTGAAATAGAAGCAGATAGATTTTTGAAGCCGATAAACAGTGATAATAACCGAAGGTTAAAGCTTGAGAGGCATTGGCAATATCATGTTGAGACCTCTTTGAGAGTTAAATTTTGACCAGGAGATGCAAGTTTATTTTGCGAGAGTGTAATTTTGTTGCGGCTTTCTGTTTAAGTGATTTTTTTTCCCACACATTAAATAAATGAGAACCAGAACCAATGGTAGGTTCATATAGCGGACACCGCTAACAGTAACAAGCTATATTAAGGTGGATAAATCTTCGTTCTTTACATCTCAAGTTGGCGAGTGATATATATCTCTTTACTTTTTGTGCATTACTTTTGAGTTTGTGGAGCTCCATCTGCATTTTCATTATGCTTAACAGCACCTATGACTGACCACTTTGATACCACTATTATGGTTCGTTGGTTGGATTCTTTTTGGATTTGATTTGTTTCCTGTAATCTAAAATGTATTCCTTGCCCCTTACGATACGGGCTTGCGAATTTTTTCTATTTGGAAGTTTTTCGTTCTTTTTCCTGTTTCTACTTTGAAGATCAGCTGGACATCTTTTACACGTGTTGAAGATATGCATTGATATTCACGCGTGGAATTTGGAACTGGACTTTAAGACTTCTTTTAACATTATTGTACGGCTATATAACAATGAATGATTTTCAGACCGGAACCTTCTGCGAACCAAATATGGGAAATCATTTTGTCTTCTGGTTGGTTTTATCAAAATGTCGTGGTATTGGAAATACAGGGCAGTGGGCATTCTCTTTACTAGCATGTGAGTCAGGAGATGTCATTTGTCTAGTTTATCTAGATATTTTGTTTGCAGACAAAATTGCGCGTTTCTATTTAGTGTACCCTGCAGCAAGTAATCTAAACAACAAGAACTCTTGCACTCCAGACTTTTATCAAACGACACAACTACTAGTATCAAATACTGTAATTCTACCAGATTAAGGCACCCTTGTGATCCAATTTGCGATATGGGATTTATCACAAGTTTTATAAATTTTAATTCTTTTTAAATGTTTACCCTATTCATTATTTTCTCCCAATCAATCATTTTCATCCCATCAATATCATATAAAATATTATTTCTCAAAACGAAATTTGTCTCACACTTCGGATTCAATTTTGATAATTAATAATTGCTAGTTCATTCTTTTTTTTTTTTTCGGAAAGGTAACCAGTTCTTGGACATCAAGATCGTAGATGGAGACATGAGGGTTAGAGTGCTCGTGAATAGACATTTTAGGATGAAGGATATATTGCAGGCGGTTGAAACAGTACTTATGGTGGATTGGTAAAGAAGAGAGCGCGATAAAACAGGAGAGTTGCAGCACCAAAAAGATATAGTCGAGTTAATTTGCAAGAGGAGAAATAAGGTAATAGTTCATGTGTTCAATCCCTTTGGGTGGCTTTCAATTTTATTTTAGTTTGAGGATATGCACGTGAGGTGGAGCGTTATCAACTCTGGATATATCCTATCATCCTTACCTTTGGCTGTCGGTCGTAATTAAACAAAACTACACCATGAAAATGATTCTCTGGGGACCATACAAATTCTGCTACTGGCTACCACGCAAGGGCAAGGACCACTGTGAGGGGCGAGTTAACCGTCGCTAACAAATCATGGGCTATCGGCTTTGCTTCATCAAGCCCAAACTTGTAAACAACATAAATGGATTTTAATTAATTTGAAAGAAAAAACACAGAAATTGGAAAGAGACAGAGAGGATGAACGATGAAGTTGGTGTTGTTAGGGAAAATGGGAAAAAGAGAAGAGACATATATAAAGAGAATATGAGAGTCTCAATATTAATCATCCTATTTATAACATTTTTATTATAATTTATAGAACTACTCTTTCAAATGCCTCAGTGATTGCTAACAAATCATGGGCTAGGGGCCTGCTTGGGCAAGCCCAAACTTATAGGTAATGTAAGTATTTTCGAATGCCTCTTGCCTGCATCAACACACGATCGTTCATCTACTGAGGAACCAAAATTTTGTAATATCCAATCTATCCCTTACAATATAGGGTTAAGTTTATTCGACTTTATTCAGTGGCTATTATGCCTAATTAATCATATTTCTAGGTTTTATTCAGATTATATAATCAGAATCTGACGAGTGAACACATCTTTTTTGATGTATGTGCCTATGTGCAGCCTGTAGCTCAGAAACCATGGTGATCCACAGTGTGAATGTTTAGTATTTTATAATTTAATTAACGTTTGACCCCTTCTCATTTTTATCTCTATTTTATTATTTTAAACTTTTATGGCTTATCTTGTTCTACTCTCACCAATACCATCAGATAAATCGATCACTTTCAAATCTGATCGATTAGGATCGAAAGTATATATATATATATATATATATATATATCCAGTTTTTGGTAATTTGTATGATGGGATAGGAATATTATTGTTTATATGTGGATTCGTGCTATTTACAGGCATGAATTTACCCTATTATTTGGCAGCAAATAAAAGAAAATTAAGGTTGTTCAAACTCAGTTTATTAAAGCTAAAAACATCTGTACTCTATTTATTTAATATCTTGATAATCTGGAGGAACAAAATAAAGCGAAGAAAACAACCACAGACCCCTCAGTTCTTCGTCAAATACAAGCAGCTCCAGCAAAATACTTTAGTTCCTGCAATTAGCTTATCAGGCATCAATTACAACCAGCCCAACTCTTCCCATGCATGGATAACCTCATGTTGACTGCGGTATAGACGACCTGCTGGATCATAATAGTACTGCAAGATAAACTCCATTTAATATTATCTATTTGATGATCAGTAGCTATAGATATAGATCGAAAATAGAATATCGAGCAGAATTTCACATATGCTTATAATCTAAACCGGATTAGAATCGGTAATTTAAAAGCGTGCGATAAGAGATGATTAATTAGCAAAGCCCTTGCATGCTTCAACAGAGAGAATAAGGTGGTGATATACGAAGAGGGTTACCCTATAAACCCTGCCGGATTCCATGTGGCGCTCCTCAGCCACCCAGCCAGGCAGTAACCAGCCGTACCCGGGGAAGCTGTTGTCCAGGATGATGCTCTTCGTACCTGGGCTCAAACCCTTTCCCTGGGGGCGATATTTCAGTTTTGCCATAGTTGCCCTTGTCGCTGATGACTTCTTGTGAGTCGTTCCGTTCCTTTTGTTAGCTTGCTCATTGTTTTGCTCGTCCCTCACCATGGCTGAAGAGTGAAGAGAGTGTCAATTCTCAATAATATTTAAGAGTGGTCCAAAGCTATGTGGTAGAGGAAGCTTATGTAAGGAGAAATTCATTTTCCTTTTTTTCTCTATTTCCAGTCATGCCATTATGTTTTGGGGGTTTCTACTTTCTAGCCTTGTCCAACTGAATCTTTCCTCCTATTTTTTTTTTTTTTAAGTTAATTTTCTGAATTTTCTTGTTCTACTTTCTATTATAATGAATTGATAAATCCATGATTGAGAGTTTCCAAACAAGTTAGGTTAGATCCATTTTTTTTTATACATATAAAGAAATTATTAGTTACTTTAAAACTTAGAACAAACAAAAATAACGTAAAAGAGATATACCTATTTCATACATCTTTACTTTACATAGTTGATAAGTTTATAATACCCTATTAATGAATTGATAAATCTATGATTAAGAGTTTCTAGACGAGTTAGGTTAGGTTCCAATTTTGTATAAATAAAGAATTACTCACTAATTTAAAATTTAGGCTAGTGTTATCCATAATAGTTAAAACTTATTCCGTACATCCTTAAGATTCTTGGCTTATGAACTACGTGTACTATAAGAAGAATATAACCGAATTAATTGATCACTTAATAAAGATGATAAATGTATTTTTTAATAAAATACAACATCATATAAATCAAGTAAATATATGAATATTGTTAATCGTTTAATTATAAACAAACGTTTGTACTAAATAGGGGGGACATATAATATGTTTAGGGTCATAATGGTGGTTGATATGCCACTCGTTCAGAAATTAATTAAAATAGAATTATATGTTATTTGGAAGATTTAAATGAAAGTTATTTGATCATCATACACAGTGATGAAGAAGTAAGAATATACAAAATTGGTGGTATATATGATAAATAAATCAAAATATGGATGATAACTACCAAAATCAGATAAATATTTGCACTTTATTGGCAGATTAATTTGGTCGTAATTATGACCAATACGTACAAAATCCAGTTGGATTCTCGTCGTCATCACTGCTGGATTCCCGCCAGAGCAGATATGATAATGTAACCGTTACTTTACACAAATCCTTATAAATACCATCTAGGCGCACCAAAATACCCTAATTTCCTTCACGCGAAAAAGTTCAATCAATCTGTTATCTTTCCAAATCTGACAAATCTAAATTCATTTTAATTATTATATTAATTTATTTGTAATGAGATTGGGTTTACTTAATCAATAATGCTACAATCTCAAAATTTTATTCTTATACTATTTCTAAGTTATAGATATATATGCATTCGTGGTTGATTAATAAAAGTCAAATTTGATATAAATGTAGAGATGATAAAGCTAGGTACCTTTAAGGAAGCTTACAATTGATCCTATCCTAGTTCTTATTTATAATCGCCAAATATGCTTGCGCGTCTGAGCCTTAATGGATGGTTTTGGCCGTCCACTTCTAAAACAAGTTATTAGAAACTAATGTAATTTATTTTTATAAGAGAATTATTTCTAAACACAAAGCCAAGCTGAAAGAATACTGTAGTTTGATATTATATAAAAGTTCAAACCATGGATGAGAACACTAAAAGGTTGAAGTTATCATAATCTCAATCTAGTTTCGACATTGTAGGACGATTAATTTGATTGAAGAAATCATGGGACATCGGGTATGAATGCCAGAGTTTAGCGAGATGGTGATGGGAACAGCAACGCCTGTGGAACTCTTCAAGGCCCCAAACGGTAGCTTCGGCTCTAGCAGGATGAACAATGCTGTCCACTGGCTTCTTTTCATCTGCAGTACCGGTTCTTGATTCATCCCATTGCTTCAAAAGATTATGAATGAGGTAATGCAATGGCTGTTCATACAATTGGCTCATAGATTTGGCTAAATCTTGCCATGTAACGAGAGGAATAGCAGACCCATTAGCTGATGGAAGTGGGATCTGTTCCATGTACTCTTGATGCTTTTCTGCAGTACTTTTGATCACTACATCTGCATAGCATTGCGTGATTAATTTCATATTATTCTAGAAAAACACCAGCATTTATAAAATAAAAATTGCAATGTAAAAACCTGGCTCTTCCTTCGATGGTTTCATAATATCGCTTCTTCTCTCTTCTTCAAAAGTATTTTGATCATTTTTGTTTCTCTCACTCTTGTGACGTAATTCATTTTCCTTGCTTTTTTCTTTAATATTCTTCCTCTTTCGAGACTGAGTATTAAAGTGGTGGCCAAGATCATCAGACTCCGTCTCTGAATCTGATTCTAGAAATGTTCATGCTTTAGATCATTACTATATCGTTGTAGCATTCTAGTGTTCGGGGAAGGCAAGAAAGAGATTAAAATAGAGAGAGATTAGAGTGGGATTAGGATAATTAAGGGATTCCAAAGTAATTATTAAAACTCAATTAATGGTCATTATATTATAGTAACTTCAAGGATGGTAGATTATTCATTAGTAGTTCATGTTACAGAGAGACAAAGGGTCAGGCCAAGCCTGGGCCGGCCTGTATGCTACAGTGCAGGCTTGGCCTAGCCCGGCCTAGTACTGTAGCATTTTATTTTTTTATTAATTTTTTTTTATTTTTATAAATTAAAAAATAATTTTAAAATTTTAAAATAGTAAACAGTGATAGACCCGGCCAAATAATGTAGGCCTTGGGTCAGGCCCAGACCCTCATTTTTTTTTTCAAGGCCTGGCCTGGCACTATTTTGGCATTGCCTGGCCTGGCCCATAGGCCTGTCAAGCCTGCCCAAAATAGGTCGGACCCGGCCTGTCCCGGTCTTTTGTCATCTCTAAATTGTATATAAAGGAAAACGGCAGCTTCTTTCCTTGTGCGATATTATTCTTGTTATAGATTATAGATGTCATAATGTGTGTTGTATGGTGATAAGATATGAATTATAACAAGGGTATTCTATAATAGAGAATAAAATCTCAGTTTAAATGGCTATTCCTTGCTTAGACTTCTGTATTTAATTTGTTGGTGGGTGATGATTTGCTTTATGCAAGTTGGCTGTTGTTTCTATGTTTGAGTAATTTCATTTATTTACATAAGTTCAAAGTATAGAGACCTCCAAATAAATTATTTTAGACAATACTAATCAGAATCTCGTGTTCTTGTGTATTTGAAACTAATTAGATTGAAAAATTACCTCAAATATCATCATCATTCTTGCACTCAGTCTACAAATCATTAATTGGGTTTCAAGTAGAATTGAAACAACTATAATCATAAATATAACTAAAAGAGATGTCATTCCAGATCTCCATAGTTAAAGATGGCTAGCTGCTCCACTACAGGAGATTTTTTTAAATTAAACATTTTCTTGTTTTTGTACAACATATCATATGTCCACTGCATTATATATCTTGTCACCATTTTGACCTCGCTTTACCAACCTTTCCGTTCGCCGATAAGTAGTAGTTTTGTTCTTTCCAGAATCTGAGAACTTCTTGTTTAGATCGATATTGCCTCCCCAAAGGATCATAATAAACCTGCAAAACAATAACAAAAATTGAACTAGGTGATCTTTTGTATAGCAAACAATAAAAGCATAATAAATAAATAAATAATTCATTGGCTCTTGTCCATGTGTGGAAGTGTTAAAGAAATTTTAGTCCCACCCAATAGTGACTATGTTCTTTGGGAATCCTTTTCTCTGCTAGCCAGCCATCAAGAAGCCACTCGAAGCCAGGAGAGTCCTTGTCAGAATAAATTGAGGTCATCTTATCAGAGCTCCTCCCTCTCCTTGCCTTACGTTGCACTTCATGCAAAGTTGATACCGTCTCAGGTGAGAGTCGCTGCTCGTGTCCCGTTATTGCACCATCAATTATAGATGTTTGTACTTGCACATCTTGTTGCACACCATAATATACGTTACCTGGTGGCAAAGGTGGCAGGAATTGCACCGATTGTGGCAGCTCTGACCTAGGAGCTGCTTCAATGTTTCTTCTTCTGTTGTAATTTGGTGGTTCTGGGGCATTGGATGCTCGGATCAGGTTGGCTTTATAAGGCATATTTTAGGCTGAGAAGGGAGAAATGAAAGTGAAAGATGGTATTGGCCCGAGCCAGGTGTATGCTAAGAAGGAGTCTTGGAGATAACTATGCACTTATATTAAAAGAGGCCACCAGGCCGATACATTGAATGCCATGGAGTGTAAGCCACCTTATTCCCTTTGTGCTTCAATTTTTACATAGACCAATTAGAGAGATTATGCCTTTTTAATAGGCGATGGAAAGAAATTGAAAGGCCAATTAGATAGAAACGGCTATTTCCTTATGGTCATTTTTGTTCAATTTACATTTTCCCGGTCCACACTATACATTCGAAAACTATGAAGAGAAGTTAGTAATTAATTGATAGCTTAGACCCTAATTAAGTTCTGATTATAACTTCTGATAGAAACAACAGATATGTGTGCTAGATTTTGTATGAGCCAGAATTTAATCATCTCAGAAGCTAGCTAGGGTCGTGCATGTTGAATACTTTCTGCTCAATAATTAATGTAAAACAAAGTTAAACAGCTTTTTAGCTTTGTCATTATCCTCCCAAAACCAGAGTCAAACTCGCATGCATACTAGCCACTTGGGAATTTTGTGACACTTAGGCGTCCCTAGGGTCCACTCGAATCATCCAACCAGAACTACTCTTCACAACCCATTCTCTAAATACATTCCTTATTTAAATTTTAAATAATTCAAAGTTTGTTTATTATCTACGTACTTTCAAAATTAAATCGATATAATCAATAAAAACTTAGTAGTCCAATATTACATTTAATAGAGAATCACTATAAAATATCTTATCCATAATCATGACATATTAATACAAATATTTATTATATAAATCGCTTGTTTCATCAAAATTTAATGAACATTCTATGTTTTAATTGTATTTTCATGTTTCAAAAATTCATTTACTAATTTACAGTTGATTCTATAAGTTCTTTTAAAAATTATTCACAAGTTTACAAAGTATATTGTTTTTTTTTTTAAATTTAATAATTGGTGTACTTAGAGAAGGAGTTTTTAAAGTATTTTTTAGGATTATCTTCTAAGTTAAAATGCAATCAAAACCAAGTATAGTGCATCAACTTTACTTCTCTTTTTCCATTATCAAGCAAGATGGTGCAAAATTATATGATAACTATGTAGGCTTTGTAGCAATAGAGATGATCATTGCTACTATGTCTCCTAATCTTCTACAAATTAAAGTCATTTGCTTATATTAAATTCCGACATTCAAAATAGGTAATGTTTTGTAAATTATTAAGTTTATATCTTTATTTTTCCGTTCCAATTACAACATTGTGACATCTCTTATCATATTATCTCATTATCCACATGATAATTTTAGTATTATTAATTATTTGATTTAAAAGTTTGGGATATAAATTTGTAAAATATAGTATTTGTTATCTACTCATAAAGAATTTAGAGGAACCTTTCTTAAAATAAACTATTGTAATTAATATACGATCTTAAAAGAGAAAAACAATCATAAAAGTACCCTATTAGAGGAAAAGAATACTAAATACTATTCTTTATATAAAGTAAAGAGTACTAAATATATTCCTATAAAGAAAAATCTAAGTAAGATATGGATCAGATATCTAGTTTAATTTTCTTTGAGCCTGATCAATTCTAAAATTTGCCTCTAACTGAAGATTGTAACATTAAAATCTAACCTGGGCTGGCTTGAATTTGTTCATTTAACTATTTTTTCGTTTTATTTTTCCCATTTTAGATAATTATATATATATATATATAACTGTGAAAGTCAGTATTTCTTTTGGTTTTCTTCTGTTCTGAGCTCTTGATTAACAGCTGAATTTCTCAACTTCATCAATTTTGATTCTATTAATATATACGAAGCTTTGGGTTTGAGGATGCCCTTCATATATTTCTTCATGTTTTAGAGGATTAAAATCCGTTAAGAGGCTTTCCTTGAACAAGCTTCTTCACAATTCTGCTATTTTTAGAACTGCATGTACTTGACAGTTTATAAAACTTAAAAAGAAGAATAAAATGACTTTTATAACAAAGATGATAACATAGAATTGTATTGCCTGCTTCTGTGGGTAGACCTTGAGCTTATTGTAATTGTTGTTGGCTATCACCGTTTTTAAGTCATAAGGAATTCATTGTTTTAACAGTCAATTTCCCATGTTGAAATGGGGATATGTGTTCTCATGTTCAACGTTTATGAAGTTGCTTTTTTAAATTATAGACTTGCAGTAAAGGTTTCATACGTAATTGAAATCATTTCCGCATTTAAAATAATGTTGTGGCACAAAGTTTATT